>CM021108.1:223870781-223906074 GCA_007115665.2 Sequoiadendron giganteum | reverse complement strand
TCTCTCTCTCTCTCTCTCTCTCTCTCTCTCTCTCTCTCTTTATCTCTCTTTCTCATTCTCTCCTTACCTCTCTACTATCTATCTCACCACTCTATCTCCATCTCACTCTCCCTCCTTCCCTCTCTACCTACCTCTCACTCCACTACCTACCACTCTCTCTACCTCTCTCTCTCTCTCCCTCCATCTTTCTCTCTTCCTCTGTCCTTCCCTCTCTACTGTCACATCTCTCCCCTTCCCTCTGTTCTCTCTTTCTCTCTGTCCCTTCCTCTCTCCTAAATTTCTCTCCTCTGCTCTCTCTCCCTCTCTCTCTCACACACACCTCTATCTCCTCATACCTGTCCTCCATCCCTCCTCTCTACTTCTCTCTGTCTGTCATCTCTCTCTGTCTCCTTCCTCTCTCTGCTATGTTTATCTCCCTTCTCCTCCATTTACTCTATGTCTCAACTATGTGTCCTCCTACCTCTTTCCCTCCTGCTCTTTCTCCTCTCCTCCTCACCGCTCTCTACCCTTCCCTCTCTGCTCTCGTTCTCTCACTTCCTTCATCTCTCTCTCTCTTTGCCTAGGCACACACTCACTATGTCCTTCCTCCCTACTTGTCCTACCTCCTCTCTGCTTCTCTGTCTCTCCTCTCTGCATCTCTATTCCTTCTCTCTACCCTGTCTTTGTCCCTCTCCTCTTTCACCTCTCCCTTCATCACTATATATCTCACCTATGTCTCTCTCCCTACCTATTTCCATTTTTACTCCCTATCTATCCTCTCCCTCCCTCTACATGTCTCTCTCTCTTCCTCCCTCCCACCCACCCACCTTCCCTCTCTACTTATCTCTATCTAATCTATCCATATATACCTCTTTCTCTCTCCCTTCATACCTTCTTACCTCTCTCAAATTCACCACCTTCCTCCTTCCCTCTCTACTTATATCTCTATCACCTCTCTCACTCTCCCTCCCTCCCTCCATCCCTCCCTCCCTCTCTCTCTCTCACCTTCCTTCAGTACTCCCTTTATCACACCTCTCTCCCCCTCTCCCTCCCCCTATTTCTCTCACTCTCTCCTCCCCTCTCTCTCTCTCTCCCTCTCTCCCTCTCTCCCCCTCTTTATCTCTCACTCTCCTTCACTCTCTACTTCTCTCTATCTCACCTCTCTCTCCTCCTCTATCACTTCTTCCATGTCTTATTTTATCTAACCCCCTATCTCTCTATCTCTCTCTATCTATATCTTTTTCTCTCTCTTCATCCATCCCACGCACCTTCCCTCTTTACTTCTCTCTATCTAACTTATCACTCTATACCTATTTCTCTCTCCCTCCATCCCTACTCCCCTCTTTACATCTCTCTATCATCTCTCTTTCAATTCTCCCTTTTTCCCTCTCTCTCTCTCCTTCCCTATCTACTCCCTTTATATCACCTCTCTCTCTCCCTTCCCCTCTTTCTCTCTCATTTCCTTTCTAATTCTCTTTATCTCACAATTTTCTCTCTCCCTCCCCACTCTCTCTCCTCCCTCCACCCTCTCTCCCTCCTTACATCTATAATTATTTGTATCACATATCTCTATCACCTCTATCTCTCACTTCTCCATCCTCTCTTTCTCCTCGCCTCTCTAATATCTCACTATATAAACTCTCTACATATCTATCCATACCTCTCCCTCCCTCCCTCATCTCCCTCTTTCCCTCCTCCTCTCTCTCACTCTCTCCCCCTATTTCTCTCTCACTTTATCCTTCCCTCTCTAATATTTATCTTTCCATTCTCTCTCTATCTCTCCCTCTCTCCCATCCACTTCTCTTTATCATATCTCTCTATCACCTCTATCTTTATCTCACTTCTCTATCCTTACCTCTCTCTCTAATCTCTATATCTCTCTCCTCTCTCTCCATACCTAACTATCCCTCGATCTCTTCTTTCCTCTTTACTTATCTCTACTTCTCTATCCATTTATACCTCTTTCTCTCTCTCTCTCTCTCCCCTCCTTCCCTTTGTAAATCTCTCCACCTTTCTCCCCTATCTACTTCTCTCTCTATCACCTCTCTCACTTCTCCCTCCATCTCCTCTCTTTCTCTCTCTCTCTTTCCCTCTCTAATCTCTTTATCTCACCTCTCTCTCCCCCTCTTTCTATTTCAATCTATCTCCATATCTCTCCTCTTTCTCTCTCATTCTCTCCTTCTCTACCTCCCTCTCCACCTTCCCTCTTTATGTAAATCTTGCCACCTTCCTCTAATTTTCGTATCACATATTGTGCACATAGAATAGAGAGACAAATAAAGATACAAAGAGATAGAGGAGTGAGGGTGGGAGAGAGATAAAGGTGAGGGAGGGAGAGGTAAAGAGGTATAGGTGAGATGCAAAGGTAGGTAGAGAGAGGGAGAGAGGAGATATAAGTTGAGAGGTAGGTAGAGAGAGTGGTATGGAGTTATAGAGGGAGAGGTAGGTAGAGATATGGAGAGGGGAGATAGAGAAAATTAGAGAGGGAGGTAGTGGTAGGGAGGGAGAGAGAGGTGAGATAGAGAGAGAGAAACAAGGTGAAAGAGGGAGGAAGAGAGGGATAGTTGAGAAGATTGTAGAGAGGGAGAGATATCTAGAGAGAGGTAGAGGAGAGAGAGGTGAGATAGAGAGGAGGGAAGGAGGGATGGGTAGGGAGAGAGATGTGAGATATAGAGAAAGAGAGTAGAGAGGGAAGGGGGAGAGGGAGAGTGAGAGAGAGAGAGGGAGAGAGAGAGAGGGAGAGAGGTGAGATAGAGAGGAGGGATGGAGGGATATGTAGGGACAGAGGGGTGATATATAGAGAGAAATAGAGTAGAGAGGGAAGGGGGAGAGAGAGGTGAGATAGATAGAGGAGGGAGGGAGGGATAGGTAGGGAGAGAGATAAGATAGAGAGAAATAAAGTAGAGAAAGAAGGGGAGAGAGAAGTAATAGAGAGAAGTAGAGAGGTAAGGTAGATAGATTGAGAGAAGGGAGGATGGAGGGAGGGAGAGATAAAGAGGTATATAGGGATAGGGTAGATAGAGAGAAGTAGATAGTGAAGGTTGGTGGAAGAGAGAGAGAGAGATAGGATGGGAGAGAGGGTGGGAGAGAGAGGGAGAAAGGGAGAGGTAAAGAGGGATAGTTGAGATAAATAAGAGAGATAGAAGTAGGTAGAGAGAGGATAATGAGATATAGAAAGAGGGAAGGAGGGATGGATGGAGAGGTAGGTATAAAAGGAGGGATAGTGATTGAGGGAGAAACATGAGAGACAGAGTGATAGAGAGAGGTAGGCAGAGAGAGGGAGGGGAGAGAGAGTAGAGAGGGAAGGAGAGAGTGAAGTAGAGGTATGGAGGAAGGGAAGGAGAGGGAGGTGAGATAGAGAGAGAAGAGGGATGGAGGGATATATGTAGTGAGAGAGAGTTGAGATAGAGAGAAAGAGAGTAGAGAGGGAAGGGTAGAGAGAGAGAAAGAGAGAGGTAAAGAGGAAGGTAGAGAGATTTAGAGGAGGGAGGGATGAAAAGTAAAAGAGGTATTTAGGGGTAGGTGAGATAGAGAGTAGAGAGAGAAGGTTGGTAGAATAGAGAGAGGAGGGAGGAAGGAAGGGAGGGAGAGAGAAAGAGGTATATAGGGGTAGGTCAGATAAAGAGAAGTAGAGAGAGAATATTGGTGGAGGAGAGAGAGGAGGGAGGGAGAGGTAAAGAGGGATAGTTGAGATAGATATAAGGAGAGAGAGGTAGGTAGAGAATGTGAGGAGAGATAGTGTTGGGAAATTTTGGTAATCTTAGAAAAGCATCCAAGATTTTTAGTGCCTTCAGTAACTTTAATCTCAATTAAATTGCCTCAAAAACACCTACAACTATGTCACAAAGTGGAATGAGACATAGTTCATTTTTCCCACATTAAACCTTCTGAGAGAAGCTCATGCAAATTTAGGTTCAGCAACTTGCATAAACAGATTCAAGAAATAGAACTAATAAACATGAAAGATGAAATAGAGCAATGAACACATAGATTTACATGGGGAAAACCATTTCATGCAAAAAACCTCACACTCCAAAAGCCTAGATCACCATTGTATTATTCATGCAACAAATTAATTACAAATACAATTCAGGCTTACAGCCTTTACAACAGTTACATCTTGTTTCATTACGGATACAGACTGGCAGCAACCATGTTCCATTTCCCTCTCTCCTTTTTTCACATTTCTTTGATCAACCTCCTAGTCCATTACAACCTTCACACTATTAAAATACCCTCACACAGTATACAAAGTAGATTCACATAGAGAGAGGTTTCACAATTGAACCATAGGGAGAGAGAGAGGAGTCACCTCCTTTAGAACATCATTCTCATTCTCCTTCTCCAACCTCCCAAACATACAAAGAGTTACCTTTTGTTCACACTCTCAAATGGTCTGTTGATCTTCCCACAAGAGAATAGTCACAATAGTCCAACTACAAATGGTTTACATTTTTCTTCTCTCATTGGTTCAAATCAATCCATGTAGGACAATCATTCAGTCAAAATTATTCAATCTGTATTCATGTATCAATGAGACACCAGTCCGTGTCTCACCGATGCCAAAACATCCATTTGACAATCACACACTGCAGAGTCTTCTAATGCTCTATTGGTCTGACATGTTGATGTATCACTAACCAAAAACCATTGGGTTGAGATCCTTCCTTAGAGAGATTCTCCAAAGCTCCTTCGACAGTTCATGTCATACTAATCTGCTTGTTAATCTCCCATCAAGAAGACTTACCTCGATCAATTCCATTGGCCAGACCAATACAGCCAGAATAATAATCCAAAGCTAGGCCAAAGACCCAGGTTACTCTGATGCCACTCAGGAATGATCCATCAACAAGAGATTACAAAGCTAGACTGACAACACAAGTCACCCCGATGATACTAGGCTTGTTTTCCATTCAGATCATCTTATCAGCAAGAGTCAAGGTGATGTCGTTATAGAAAATGTTCATCAGCCTAACACTAGGCTTCAGAGAGACCTCAAGAAAATACATCGATGACTCATTTCACCCTGATGAACCAACATCGACCAGACTCACAACGAACATAACCCATCAGTCAAACTTCAACCATTGGACAAGGATCTCAAAGCTAGGCTGAAGTCATACATCCCATCGATGAAGAACCAAAGACAAGACTCACACCAACCATACCCCATTGGCTAGACTTCTACTATCAATTCAACATTCTCATGTCTAATCGAGGACCAATATTTCCCTGACAAAGTCCCATAAGCCAAACTTACATCGATATAAAGTTTCAGTCAGACTTCTTCTATTGACGCGAGTTCAAAACCTCATACCAATAGCTCATGTCACACCGACCATCTTCATCGCCAGGACACACCAAAGGTCACATCTATATTTCCAAAGAAGGAACTACACAAGGAGAACTTAGATTGGGTTGAGTCACACTGATCTCATAGATAGTTCAAGATTACTATGCAGATCGGCTAGACATCTCAATAGTCACACCAAAATTGCTCTCTCAGAGGTTTAGGTCTATGGGATTGAGGCACACAATTCCAACAATCTCCCACTTGATGAAGATCACACTGGCACCTCCAGAGCACTCAGAAACTACTAAGATCATGCTAGCACCACCAATTCAGACCCTACTCTATTCAAGTCTCTGTTCAACAACATTCAAGACACCCAACCAACAAGTTTCCACAGATAATAGTCTACTAGACAATCTGCAACAAAATAAAGTATCCAATTTTAACTAACCGACCACAACCTTCCATGAAACCACATAGATCTCAAACATGCTCTCATGCTCCATCAAGACTTCTACAACATCTAAGATGTCCACCATTCAGGCAACAACCCCTATCATCCTCTAACATGCCACCTATGCAAGAAAGGTACAAGTCAAGGTGAATACACAATAGTCCAATGAACACAAGAAAAAGATCCCAGTAATATAAACAACAAGAAAATTTCATCACTCCAGAAAACAAGATAAAAAACATTAGCTAGAACAACAATCAGATTGACCGCTTCTATCCAACTGACAAACCCACATGACTAAAACATAGCACCGACAACAAGTGCTAGATCATCCAATCATCCATACCTTAAAGGTATCAAACATTAGTAAACTTATGCCCCATGCATAACCAACCCATGTACTTACAACAACAAGCTCCATGTGTAACCAAGTTGATGAAGAACAAACACTTTTAGGAACTCACACTGCATGAGTCATGCCAAAAAGTGAAACAATTTCAAAGGGCACAACAATTCTACCAATTTGGAACACAAAGAAAGTGTAACCATGTAGTACCAAGGACCGAACTATACACTGATATGCAAAACCTACAATAAAGTTGCTACAAGAAAAACATCTCTTCTAACCAATCTACACAACTTTTCCATGTACTCCACATCCAACAAAGATTTTTTTTTACATGAAACCACACATTTAGGAATATCAGTAAGACCAAAGAGAATCTGCAAATCAAAACATATAACACGTCCTTCTATAAAACACCTCCAAGTATCAGTTGTACCAAGTAGTATCCTCTTTATATCCCCAATAGAAAAGCCAAGGAAATAACCAAGTTGTCCATCTCTCATAGTGAATCCTCCAGAACTATTTGACCATAGCTCAAGATTCACCAATGAAAGAAATACATAACACACCTGAGAGAAATAATGGGCACTACCTCTCAAGTTTTAAACTGTCGAGAAGACCAAGAGTGGGAATGAAACAGTTCCTCCAAGATATCCAAGTAAAAAAGACTCACCCATGAACAATCTTCTCATAGGTCTTTATTGAACTCATGTTCAATCAAGGTGTAGGGTCCTCAGACTTTTTGCTAGAAAACTCAACAAGACTAACCATTCAATACACTTCTCTTATTTCAAGAGAAATTCAGCCTCACCTTATTCTCCATGTATCCGTGAGAACTTACAAATAATCACCTCATGCTAGACTCCAAATGCAACACAACAATATCATGAAGTATCAGGCAAATGATCAAAGCACCCAATACACAAAGAATTTACCAAGATCAATGCCAAAGATCTAATTGAAGAATCAAGAACTTAACATGACATCATGATCCTTTCATCGCCTCTTAGGAAATGCCATGCTTCAAGTGATAAAACCAAGATCTCAAGAGCAATGCACAATGTCAAAATGCCAACACATAAGCAAGAGTATACGACAACATAAAACAAACAAACTTTGAACCAACATCACCTATCAAGCACCAAAAACACCTCAACCCAAAGAACACACAAGTCCTCCATGGTTTCAAAATTCTAACCATCTTCAAATAGTGGCCCTACAAATGCGAAAGAACCCTTCTATAGCAACATGATCAAAGAGTTCCTCCTAGTAACATCTGCAAACTAAAGAAGACAAATTATTAGTAGTCACTGCTAAAGCTCCCATTAAACAGTGATACCAAGATTTCCAAGCATCATGACCAACCATCTCCAAAACTGAAAAGAAAATCTTCCAGGCCCACAAACATATAGCAGTACTACCAAGATCTCAAAAGTAAGGAGATTCACCATGCTATAGGACTCCATAATTGACTATCCAGGAGCTCACTTGTCATCCATCCTCTTACCTCAAAACAACCAAACCAATGCATAAGTGACCATAGACAAGGCCAACTTACAAGTTTGCATAAACATTGAATCAAATCATGTGGATATAGATAGTCCACTTCCAGGTTGTCCCATTGAAAACATATGGGTAAACACAACCCACAACATTGCACAGCCCAAAGATCCAATTAATGAAACATGAAGACTCATAATCACATCAATGTCTTGCACAATATGAGGTCTCACAAGAGAAAAAACATGTAGAAACCCTGACTCAAACACTAAATCAAGTATAGATATGATTTTCCAATTATGTCCACACCAAGCACCAAAATCTAGGAATCCATCAAGAATTACCATAGAACGATGAGTGACTAATCACATACCAAAAATTTATATGCAGAGAAAGAATCACACCTTCTCTCAACATGCACAAAACATGCAAGTAGAGCTAAAACTATCTCATCCAGTAGCACCCTGAGGAAGCAGGGGTCTAGAAAATAGCTCTCCAACAGATCCACAAAACAAGTTTTTTTGACCATGTAAAACCTGTAAAACCGTAAAAACATGCAAGTACAATACATCCTTAAGAAAGGAACAACAATTTAGGAACCCCATGCCCATTTCAAGCCAACTCCAAAACCACCAATATGCACATGCATCTAAGAAATAGAAAGGCTATTTTAGAAGCTTTCAAATCATCTAATGATTAACTTCATAACCTTTATGCATTCGAGGTTAAAAGAAAACAATGCCTTCCAACACCAAGAAATGCCACCCAGCATAAGCACTCTCTTCCATGGTTGAGAAAAAACCCACGCCTCTCCATATTACTAGGGAGACTCTCACACATACACCCAATATGAAAGCTTTACTGCTACACAACCACAAAGCAAAAAATTCCAGCTCATACATCAAGGTTATACCGTTGCCAACTAGGAGACACAGATCACAACAATTCAACATGACCAGCTCCATTGTCACCATCTCCACCATCCTTCAAGCTACATGTTGTCTCTGAATACCACAAGACTTCCACTCACCAAAGAATTAATACATCAACTGATTCCTCTAGATTTCCTCAAGCCTGACAGACTAAGAAATCTTCATCGGAGAAATAACCAGAACTAGCAACCAAAAGAAGGCTTGGATACCACTTGTTGGTAAATTTTGGTCATCTTAGAAAAGAATCCAAGATCTATAGTGCCTTTGGTAACGTTAATTTCAATTAAATTGGCTCAAAAACACCTATAGCTATGCCAAAAAGTGGAATTAGACACAATTCATTTTCCCACATTAAACCTTTTGAGAGAAGCTCATGCTCAGTTTCAACAACCTGCATAAATAGATTCAAGAAACAAAACCAATAAACATGAAAGATGAAACAAAGCAATGAACACATAGATTTACATGGGGAAAACCCTTTCGGGTAAAAAACCCCACACTCCAAAAGCCCAGATCGCCACTGTATTATTCATGCAACAAAATAGCTACAAATACAATTCAGGCTTACAACCTTTATAGGAGTTACATCTTGTTTCATTCTAGATGTAGACTAGCAGCAACCATGTTCTATTTCCCTCTCACCTTTTTTAACATTTCTTTGATCAACCTCTCAGTCCATTACAACCTTCACACTATTAAAATACTCTCACATAATATACATAACAGATTCACACAGAGAGAGGTTTCACAATTGAACCACAGAGAGAGAGAGGAGTCACCTCCTTTAGAACAACATTCTCATTCTCCTTCTCCAACCTCCCAAACATATAGAGTTCCCTTTTGTTCACACTATCAAATGGTTTGTTGATCTTCCCACAAGAGAATGGTCATAACAATCCAATTGCAAATGGTTTACATTCTACTTCTCTCATTGGTTCAAAGAAATCCACATAGGACAGTCATTTGGTCAAAATTCCTCAATCTGTATTCGCGTATCACTGAGACACCAGTCCATGTCTCACTAATGCCAAACCATCTATTTTGAAATCACACTCTGTAGAGTCTTCTAATTTTGTATCAGTCTTACATGTTGACATCTCACCGACCAAACACCATTGGGTTGAGATCCTTCCTTAGAGGGAGTCTCCAAAGGTCCTCCGACAGTTCATGTCATACCAATCTACTTATTCATCTCCCATCAAGAAGACTTACCCCAATCGATTCCATCGGATAGACCAATACATTTGAAATAATAATCCAAAGCTAGGCCAAAGAACCAGGTTACGCTGATGCCACTCAGGAACGACCCATTGATAGGAGATTACAAAGTTGGACCGACAACACAAGTCACCCTAATGATACCAGGCTTGTTTTCCATTCAGATCAACTTATCGACAAGAGTCAGGGAAATTTCCTAATAGAACAAGTTCATCGGCCTAATACCAGGCTTCAGAGAAACCTCAAGAAAATACACCGATGAATCATTTCACCCTGACAAACCAACATCGGCCAGACTCACACCGAACATAACCCATCGGTTAGACTTCAACCATCAAATAAGGATATCAAAGCTAGGTCGAAGTCATACATCCCACCGATGAAGAACCATTAACAAGACTCATGCCGACCATACCCTATCGATGAGACTTGTATTGTCGGTTCAACATTCTCAGTTCTAACTGAGGACCAATGTTTCCCCAACAAAGTCCCATCAGCCAAACTTACACCGATATAACATTTCAGCTGGACTTCGTCTGTCGATGTGAGTTCAAAACCTCATACCAATAGCTCATGTCACACTGACCACCTTCATCGCCAGGATACACCAAAGGTCACACCAATATGTCCAATGAAGGAACTACACAAGAATAACTTAGATCAGTCTGTCACATCGATCTCACAGATAGTTTAGGATCACTATGCAGATTAGCTAGACATCTCTGTGGTCACACCAAAATCACTCTCTTAGAGGTTTAGGCCAGTGGGATTGAGGCACACAATTTCAATAGATAGAAAGAGAGGGGAGGGAGAGGAGAGATAGAAAGAGGGGGGAGAAAGGGAGAGATAGAGAGATGGATAGATAGAGATAGGGACAAAAAGGTAGCGAGAGAGAGAGTTAAGATAGAGGGAGTAGAGAGGGAAGAAGAGAGAGATAGAGAGAGGGAAAGGTAGGGAGAAAGAGAATTGAGATAGAGAGAGTAGAGAGGGAATGAGAAAGAGATAGAGAGGGAAGTGATAGAGAGATGTGATATAGAAAAGTAGAGAGGGAAGAAGGTAGAGATATTGAGAGAGGGAAGGAAGGAGGGAGGGATAAATAAAGATGTATAGAGGGATAGATGGGTAGAGAGAAGTAGAGAGGGAAGGTGAGAGAGAAATGAGAGAGATACATAGAGAGGTAGGTAGAGATATGTTTCTCTCTCTCTCACACACATCTATCTCCATCCTTAACTCTCCATCCATACTTCCTTCCATCTCTATCTCTCCTCTCCCTCTCTCTCTACCCCATGCTCCCTCCCCTTCTTTCTATCCCTCCTCTCATTCTCTCTCCCTTTTCCCTCCATCCTTCCCTCTCCTTTATCTCTCAATCACTCCTTTTCTCTATCACACCATTGTCTCTTTCTCCCTCTCATGCACACACACACACCTCTATCTCCCTCTACCTAACTCTCTCTCTCTTAATCTCTCCCTCTCTTCCCCCTCTTTCTCTCTCACTCTCTCCTTTCAATCTTAAAATTTTCTCTCCCTCCCTCTCACTCTCTCCTCTCTATCTCACCACTTTCTCTCCTTCCCTCTCTCTATCTCACCTATCCCTTTCTACCTCTCCCTCCCTCCAACCTCTCTCTCTCTCTCTCTCATTTTCTCCTTACCTCTCTTATTCTCTCTATCTCATCACACACTCTCTCTCCATATTACTATCCCTCACTCCCTCTCTCCCTCCTCTCCCTCCCTCTCTCATTCCCTCTCTCCCTACCACTCTCTCTACCTCTCTCTATATTCCTCCCACATATTTATCTCCTACTCTCTCCTTCCCTCTCTCTACCTACCTCTCCCTCCACTCGCTACCACTATCTCTACCTCTCGCTCTCCCTCCCCCATATTTCTCTCTTGCTTTCTCCTCCCCTCTCTACTCTCCATATCTCTCCACTTACCTCTCTACTCTTATTCTCTCCCCTCTTTTTCTATCTCTCTCTCCTCTCTTTCTCTCTCTCACATTCACCTCTATCTCCTCTCTACCTCTCTCTCCCTCCCCTCTCTACTTCTCTCTATCTCTCCTCTCTCTAAGTCTCCTTCCCTCTCTACCTATCTTTATCTCCCTTATCCCTCTCTTTACCTATCTTTCCCTCCATCACTATGTATCTCACCTATGTCTCCCTCCCTACCTCTTTCCCTCTCTACTCTCTATCTCTCCTCTCCCTCCCTCTACCTATCTCTCTTTGTCTCTCCCTCTTCCTCCCTCCCTCCCACCTTCCCTCTCTACCTATCTCTACCCATCTCTATCTAATCTATCCCTCTATAACTCTTTCTCTCTCTCTCTCTCTCTCTCCATCCCTCCTTACCTCTCAATATCTCCACATTCCTTCTTCCCTCTCTAATTATCTCTTTGTCACATCTCTCTATCACCTCTCTCTCCCTCTCTCCCTCTCCCTCCCTCTCTATCTCCCCTCCCATCTCTACTCTCTATCTCACATCTCTCTCCATATCTCTATATATTCCCCCTCTCTCTTCACCCTCTCCCCCTATTTCTCTCACTATCTCCTCTCCTCTCTCTCTCCCCCTCCCTCCCCCTCTTTCTCTCTCACTCTCTCCTCCACTCTATACTTCTCTCTATATCTCTCTACTTCTCTCTATCTCCCCATTCTCTCTATGTCTCTCTACTGTCTATCCCACCTCTCCCCCCCTCCATCCCTTATTCCATATATACTTTTATTTATCCCCCTATCTCTATCTCTATCTCTATCCCTATCTCTATCCCTATCCCTATCCCTATCCCTATCCCTATCCCTATCCCTATCCCTATCTCTATCTCTATCTCTATCCACTATCAATAATCTAGTAGTTCCTCTCCTTTCTAGCATAAAGAGTAGTTATCATAGTATTGTGACCTATTTCTAGAGAACTTTCCTTTACACATCTCTTAGAGTTAGCAGAACTAGTTTCATCTTTAATAGCCATGAACAAGCATTTACTATCTTCATCATTAGATATACTGGCATCTTCTCCAACAAAATAACTTTTCTTGATAGCTTTACCTTTGTTTTCCTTATTTTTGTCATTCAAAGCTCTATTTGGATATCTTGAAGCACAATGACCTATCTTACCATAATTGAAACATTTGAAAGAGAAATTACCTCTATATTTACCAACACCCTTTTTCATTTTCCTCACAAAGTTTTCGTCAACATCATCAAGATCTTCCTGATCTAATTCCTCAGTATTTTTTAATTTACCAGCCTTAAAAGTAGTCCCAAATTTTGCACTACTTGTAGAAAATTCTCTCATTTAAAAAGAAGATAAAGCACCATATAACTAATCTCTAAAATATTTTCTTAAATATTGAAATTCTAGCATAAACTTTATGACTATAAGATTTAGTAAGAGTTCTCAATACCTTCTTTACTTCTTCTTCTTCAAGATTTCCACCAAGACCTCTGATGGAATTGACAACCTGGTCCACCTTCTACATGTAGCTTGTAATGTTTCCATATTTAGACATCTACAAGTTTTCAAATGCGATCTTTAGATTTTGCATCTTAGCTTGCTTGATATTATTATTTATCCTTCATAAATAGTTTCCAACTTTGTCCAAATCTCTCTAGTAGATTTCAAACTCATTTAACTCTCATAAGTTTGTGTTAGAAAGACCACTTAAAAGAGAATACATTGCTTTACCATTGTTCTCATATGCCTTGATATTATCATCAGTCTTCGAACCACTAGTAGGCATAGTATATCCAATCTCAACAGACTTCCAAACTCCAAATCCAAGAGATACAAAGAAACCTTCCATCCTTGTCTTCCAAAATCCATAGTTTGATCCATAAAACAAAGAGGCATCCCTCTTCTATGCCATCCTAGATCTATCTCAAGTGATTAATCTTTCTTCCAAGGAACCTTTCTCTGATACCGAATTTTGAATGCACAAAAGACAATTGAGAGGAGGGTGTGAATCAGTTGTACATTAAAAATTCAAACCCTCGTAAGCATTCAGATCCACATCAACTAAATTAACCCTTAATCTATTAGAATGATTTAGCATGAAAGAAAATTAAAAAAAATTGAAACACCACAACACCATGCAAAATAGAACACCAGATTTATGTGGAAAAACCAAGAAGGGAAAAACGACGGTGAGGATTAGCTCATAATATAAAGTAATTGAAACATCAAATACAAAGGGATCGTTGTCAGAGGGCTTGTCACCCAAAAGAAAGAAGGGCTCACTACCACATTACAAAAAAAGAAGAAGAAGAATGTTATAGTGAGAAATCCATCTCAATATAATAGAAAAGGTCCACCACAACATCACCAACACATTCACAATCTCTTTGAAGATTGTAGACACCTTTTTCTCACCGCTTCTAGTGATCTAACTCATTAAGATCACATTATAATTCATAAATTCATACTTCACAACTCCAAAATTCCCATAAAATACCACACTTCTCAATTCTCAATCAACTCATCACATATAATTTATACCTTCTTCAACCTTGAAAACATTCTCCAAGGTTGGCTATGCACCTCAATTGTGCAAATTAAAATTAGTTCAACACTAAAATTTACCACGATGAAAAGGAATGAAAGTGAACCACTCCATATCCTAACTCAGACCCAAATCAATACATATGCATCACACCACACTTCCAAAAACATCAAAGAAAATCCATAATTAGTGTAAACACCCAAGTTCGGTTGAACAAGTGTAAACACCATTAACATTTAAGTACACGCTTCCTCAAATCCAAAGATGAGTCACAAAACAAACACAACACTTGAATACAATCTAGAATATTCCATAAACACCCTAAAATCCAACAAATTCCTTCACAACAACTTTCACTTGAAGAATGTACACACCTAGTACACTTGAAGACAACCTTCCATACTTTGTAGTTCTCAAGAAACTAGCTTCTAAAACACCAAACCATGAAATTTTTTAACTTTATGTACATATGATCATTATCAGAACACTTCCAAAACTACAAGACCATAAACTAATATGTAGAGAAATGCAAAGAAAAACCATTTCTTCCAGACACCACTGCAACATACAAGTCACACACTAGTGAACACAAATCTCATTGCACAATGAACCAAACCAATAAATTTTGGATATAGAACCTTGAACACCTCTAATCAACATATTAAAATTGCACAAGAAGATCTTCAAGATAAAATAAATGCAGACCAAAACCAAAACACCATACTGTATATCAGAACACCTCTACAATGCACATTTTTTCCCTCTTTCATTCAATTTTTCTCAAAAGCACTTGGAAACCAAGAACCAGAGGCATACTCATCATTTTCAAAACTTCCTCATCACCATGACAGTTCAACTATACATCCATAGAAGCTTATCAAAGCAACACTAGAGGTTGCCACTAGTAGCACTTACTAATGACAACATAATATAACTAATCAAAACATCAACACAACCATTCATTAATAACAACTAAAAAATAATCTTGTAACAATATTATCGAAGCTTGTTGACATCAATGAAAACACCAAATACTCATAATTTTATTGAGAATTTATAGGTGTTAGTTTTAATTTGGGTTTGTTCAATTATCATTTAAACTTTAAAAAAAATCATGGTTCAATTGCTTTCCTGTACATTGAATTATTCATGAATTCTATGATATTTCTCCCAAAAATATATCTAATTAAGGATAAAGGGTGATGTAACTACCAATTAAAATATAAGAAATTGAGGGTAGAGGATTATGTGATCCCCAATGAAATAATAGAAAATTAAGGGATTTTTTTTTATTCTTCTATCTTATGGTCTTTCTTATTTTTTTTAAATTTTAAACCTATTTTAAATGTTGGTCCCTCATTTATTGTGTTACTTGCAATGTTTATAGTAGGATTTGATATTTCATACAATTGTGACCTTCCTTCCCCACTTACCCCTAATGCCTTTCTTTTAAGATTTCATTTTCTACATTTCATTCTATTTTTAAATTTGATACATTCTAATTTATAGGTTTTATATAATCTATTTAAATTTATTCTCTTAGGGTTTGGGTGTTCAAGTTTATGTCAAAGTATCACTATCATCCTAATCTCTTATTTAGAATAAATATATAACTTAACCATCTTAAGGATTCTTAGTCAATTGAGAAGGAAATTTTAATGGTTCTATGGTTAATAATAATCACAATAAGGATGATTTGAAATCCAAGATTGAACACTCAAGAGAGGATAACATAAAGAACAAAAATTAATGAGATAATCTTGATAAAAATGACTCAAAATAATTGTTCAAAATTTCTCTGAAATGAAGTGAGGGTCTCCCCTTTATTTCACCGATATTTAAACATTTTCATGATTTTTATTGAACAATAGAATGAGCAATGAGATTTTCAAATACCTAAAGTTGTTAACTAATTTTTTTAATTGGTTCTTCATGAATTTTTCCAATCAAGATTTATTGGTGTCATTTTGGATGCGAATGAGGACTTCAATAGGTGATACATCATTGAGTGCCAAAGAAAGATTACAATTTTTGGTTTAAATTTTTGTGAGTGATGCAAAAAATTTATGTGAGTGATGCAAAGTCAATGTGTTTCATTAAAATATGTAGCTATCATAACATGTAAATATCTTAACCATTTCTTAGTATGTTAGCTAAAATATAGTAAAAAATTATTTATTCAATTTTTTTGATTATAGATCACCCTTTATTATAGTTTTCTAAAGAAGGATAGGATAGCCAATATTCATCCTCTTTATTTTCCCTTTGTTAGATAATGCTCTTAATTTTCAACTCTAGTTGTAGGAGGTGATCATAATGAATCATGAGACATTATTTTTGGGAAACTAGTTATAGAGACACTTAAATAAGCCCTTATAATGCTATACACATCTTCAAAAGTATACTCATTCATATTATAGTTGAATGCACCATTATTAAAGTTGAAGGAACATTCTGTAAATCTAGAAAACTGTCACTCATCCAAGAAACAACAATAAGTGAGTCATCACAAGGGTAGTTGTAGAGATTGAAGAATTCCAAAAGGGTTATGCATGGTATTGAGTTTTCATGATGAATAACATGTGGAATACAAATCATCTCTACAACAACTTCGTGCTCAAATCTCTCTAAAGGGCTCTCAAATATCTAAACTAGGAGTGTGCAAATAGAAAATCACACCTTGGGGAATATCTATAGACTTTTAAATCCTAGATTCCCCGATCCCACCCAATTGCACCCCATTTTTATTATAACCTAATTTTTTTGAATTGTTTCTTTACAAACTTAAGACTAATTTTTACCCCCATCTACATTAAACCTATCTCATTTTCTTGTCATGGGCTTGACCTAACAGATATTTTTTCTAATCGATATTTTAAGGGGGCAACCTACAATTTGACCATCATCCCTTCCTCTACTAGTGCATAGTGGGGCATCATTATTACTACTATTTTTCCATATAAATAGTGTGTCTTTGAAAATACACAATAGGGTACATTGTCTCAAAGAAGGGCAAAATGTAGACACTTAAAAATGTCTAACACATTCTTCTAATTCATTATTTCTCATCATTATCACTTATCACCGCTTTCATTATTGTTAATTGAATAATTTTCAATTATTTGATTAAACTAATCCATATCCTTCCATTAATTAAATATTTTTATAATTTTTTTCCTTCCATCACCTTTAGTTAAATAATTTTTCATTAATTAATTAATTAAATCATTTTCCCTCATCCACTTTAATTAAATAATTTTTAATTATTTATTTAATTCCAAATATTATTTTTATTCACATATATTTTTAATTATTAAATTAAATCTTTCATTATCCTCTTATCCGCATAATTAACTAAATTTTAATTATTTAATTAAAGATAATGCGTCCTCATCACCCACATAACTAAATAATTTCTTAATTTTTTATTTGGCTAATTATTCTTCCAAAATTAAGAAAATTATTTAATTGAATTAGCTTGCACATTTCTCTAAAAATAAATAAAATATTTATTTTATTTATTTCTTAATAATATCACATGTTTCTTTATTCTTCTAAACCCTAAATTTAGAGATGAAGCTAAATTTAGTGATCATTCCTAAAAATAGTGAGTGAATTGAACTTCACTCCACTTCATCTTGTTCAAAAAATGAGCATGATGGTATATGGTGTTGTCATTGATGGAAAACTATTATAAAAATGTAGAAGTTTTAATCTAGAGAAGACCAACTATACTGGAGAATCAACTAAGTTCCATTGTGCATATTTAGTAATCTGAGGAATAACTTTGTGGTACACATTGCTCCACTATGCATAATCTTGTCATGCAATTTTGAAGTGTTGACGGCATGTGAAGGAGTCTACATACAAATTTTTAGGGTTGTATATCTTTCACAATTGATGATATTGTTGATAGTGCATTAGGCTTAGTAATGGTAGTGTTACAGGTACAAAGTGCATGTTGGAATGCTCCACATTCCACAAAAAATGATTATTATGCTGTGCAATTTTGAGGAAGTGTTGAAAGGTGTCAAATGTGTGTGAACTCCAAGTGGCAAGAGATTTCAGTGATCTTCATATTGAGTTGTGAATGAACAGTTGGTTCATTCAATTGTTGCTTCACCAGCGGTGCTAACCTAAAGGTTATAGGGTCATGCAAAGTTGAGTAGTGTATAGAGAAAAATCATGGGATTGATTATAGGTCATGCAAACCTATTTTGGAGTGGTACACATTTTTGTTCTCTCTGCAAGGTGTATGTGTGTTGGAATTTTTTGTCGACAGGTTATGGTGTTACACGGTTCAAGAAATTAGGCTGACCTAATTGATGTTTTAGTTGGTTATGATATATATACAAGGTCAGTTCAGTGTTTTGATAATGATGTGAGATGAAAATGTAAGGTATATGATGCAAGTAAGAGTGTGTGTGAGATCTGATGTAGTGTGAAGTGCAAAAGGTGATAGTGGTGAAGTATGAAGTGTGCAAAGTTAGTTTATTGAGCTTAAGTGGAACTGTATTTTCCACATGTTGTAGATGCATTGTTAGTAGTTTATCCTTGGTAATGAGCCATCATTTCTTCTATCTTTTTCTATTCTGGGTAGTGAGCCCTTAGTAGTGAGCCATTATTTATAGACAGTGAGTCCTTGGACAATGAGTCCACCATTATGTAAATCCATTGTAATCAGTTATAATATATTGTGAGCTAATCATCACTATGGTTTTTCCCTTTCAATGGTTTTCCACATAAATCTAGTGTTCTTATAGTGTTCACTGATGTGATGCATGCTTTAATTTTTCCTTTTCATTTATGAAATTTTGATGAGATGCTTTGGATGCATGTTTAGGTTGATGAAGTTAATGAATTTCAATGAATATTGATTCACCCCCTCTTAGTATTCTAAGTGTTTAACAAATATTTCAATGCAAGCTCATGCATGATCCTTTTGATCTCTCATTCATCCTCATATTTTGATCTCATTTTATTTCTCACATTGTTGATCTCATGTCCTAAAAATCTATAAATCAAACATCCTATTATTATTCAATCCCTCCTTGATTCAAAAACTAAAATATACTCATTTTACATCTTTCTTTTGCACAATAAGGTTATGCTAAGTTTATGAGAAATCCACATATCATACAAAATAACATAAAAAATACACTTTTGATAATGGAGTATGTTAGAGTTGGCTATGGAGATTTCCACCCAAGATCTAGAGGCCAAACAGAAAGCACAAAGAGATCAACATGCAATGCTCAAGATTTCAAAGTAATTGAATATCCAATAATTTTATATACAATGTATGAGAACCCCTTGGTTATATAGCCAAGGTGAGACATTGGATTATCCAAGATCATGAGAAGTGTCTTAATCCTCTGATAGGAGACAACTAACTTGACATAAAATTCAAAAATATAAGATCTATACATGACAACTAAGTCTTTTAGAATGAGTCTTAGGATCTAAGTAAACTTAACATGCGAATAAGTCCCCTAAGTTCCTAGTTAGTGAATTAACTAGGTAGAAGACATTTATTCACACCAACACCCCCCAAGTAAAAATTAGGGAGTAGATTATTATGCAAATGATGCAAGGATGGGTCTTGGATACTAGGCCATGTTAGATACCCATGTACAAATGAAAATGCACTCCCTCATAAATGGAGAAAAAGAGAAAACCCAGTGGGAAAAAAATCCTCCCCAAAAGAGAGATGAAATACAAAATGATCTCAATGAAGAATGAAAGGAAAAAACCCCATATGAGAAAAATACCCCCCATAAGAGAGAAGAAGAAGAGAGACCATGAAACCCCCCCTTGATGGAGAGTCTCCTGCAATGGTAGAAGGTCACAATTGAATGTTGAAGATGATCTAATCTTATCAAACAACGTTCCTCCCCTTAGGAAGAAACAAAACCAAGATGATGGGTGAAGCCACAATATTGGTTTACAATTCAAGTGAGGAAGGAAAACTCACAAAAAATGAATACATGGCAAATAGCTTGATTTTAGGGTTTCATACGAACCTACTGGTTCGAGAGAACCCATAAGGAGTTTGTTTGAACCAGGGTTTGAGCGAACCCATAAGGGGTTCGTTCGAACCAGGATTCGAGTGAACCCTTTTAATTCTTTCCCACCCAAAAAACCGAACAAAATCCATTATGGAAGGGTGGTTCACTCGAACCCCTCTTATTCCTCATCCCCCCCTGAGACACAAAAAAATTCTAAATTTTGGCACTTCGAAGCTCGGGTTGAGGATGAAAATTGAGGAATCTTCACAAACCCAATTGGAATCAGGTATTTCTCAGAATGAGCTATCCAACAAATATAATTTTAATATGTTTTGGTTTTATTATGTATTTGTTTTTTAAGTTTTATTAAACATAGGTTTTTCATCGAAAATGAAGGTCTCTAATCTGCACATGTGAAAAAAAGTAGATTATCAATTTTTTTTTTTGAAAAATATGAGTGCACTAGATATTGAAGTCCTTGATCCAACAATTTTTTTTTTGAATTTCAATATATACAAAAATGTTATGCATTATACGATCACACTATGTCTGAATTATAATTGGTTTGACTTCGAAACTTGATTAAAGAAAAAATATTCAATAAAAAACTATCTAACCAAGTGGAAGCACTAGATATCAGAGTTACAAATCTAAATTTGAAAGAATTAGAATTTTATCCTTCATGGAAAAAAAATTATGCATTATACGGTGTGCGTCACTTTTTAAAAATGCGGTTTTTTGAAAAAAACCAGTTTTTGTGGGAGATGGAAAAAGAAGTGCAATCTGATTCCAAAAATTCTGATTTTTTTGTTTTAGAATCTACAGGCAAAATGTGACGAGACTCTAGTTTCTATCATCTTCAAATTCCTCATGGTTTAGCCACTATAGGTGCCCGAATGTGAAGATTTAATTAAAAACAATAATTTCAGTGTCTAGTTTGGCCAAAAATTGTAAACCACTATTGTGGGATCACCCTCATATGCATGATGTCGTACCATTCCTAAAAGGAAGATGTAGGAATAAGGATTATGTGTGATGTCTCTAAAGAATTCTCAATTTTCTTCGTATTGATGCTGGAAGCTGACACACTCCGAGCATACATTCTAGGCTACACAGCTAATTATGTCAATCTAGAATATCTTAGAGATGGATGTAGAACACAATCCAAAGAAATATATACCTCTAAATAAAAAGAAGCCTCCTCCAAATACTGTCCAAAAGTATCCACACTCATGTGAAACTACAAAGAATGATCATGTAGAGAATGGACAAGAGGGTCAAAGTATTCCCTCACAACAACTGAAGAAGAATCATATCCATCAAATAGAAGATGTATGCAATCAATGGTGTCTCCCAAATCTAAAATATGAGACTCAACAAACAACCTGCCAATGTATGTCAAGTATGCATCCCAAGTAGATGCAGTTGGAAGATAATGTAGATTATGTTATACTAAATCACAAGAAGCTGGATATTTGTAGAAACACACACATCATCAAATGAAACAGTAAATGGAAGAGATGGGATATCGATTCATATCATGGGACTACATTTTCATCCCCAAATGATGTGTTCACATAGGATTCTTGAGTGTGAACATTTGTATTAATTGATGTTGGAGTACATGAAGTATTTGAAGGAGAATTAGAAGATATGATGGCCCTTTGAAGTTCAATACTTTTCCAATAGTTTCACTTTAATGTATCTTCATTATATGGAATTCTATCATAATCATCTAGAGAATATTTCATATTCAAAACATGATCATCTAGGAGTGGAACATCATTTGAATCTCCATACATGAACTAAATTTTCATCCAAGAAGAAATAGGAGACTTAAAATATGAGAGGATCTCCCTTGTGTTGGTATCAATATTAAGATACATAATTTCAAGAATATAAATATTATTTAAAAGATACCACTCTGTATTCTCCCAATCATTTGGTCGCTCAAGAACAACTTTATAAAAGTAGGGCAAGAGGCTAAACCATTTGAAATTCTTTATCAAACCATCTCGCCAAGCCTTATAGTTCCCTTTATTCAATTTAATTATAGATGGATGTATTGTTATAGCCATGATAAACTTCTCAAATTTAGTCACACAATAGACCAATCAAGAGACTAAAACTAACAAAAGAACAAGATTACCCCATAATTATTCAATCATGAGACCCCCTAGTAATATATGATTTGACACTTTATATACTCAGTGTGTTTACAGATGCCACTTGCCAAAAAATAAAGTGGACTTGATCTTAGTGCATTTAGATGCCGAAATTGACCACAAGCTCAAAGTAATTTTTTTACATAGAATGAAATCAATTTGATCACACCACTACAAAGTACATAAATAAATATGCACTTTAAAAAAAATTGACCTAAAAATATTATTGGAGCAAGAATGGAGCTTTGGAAGTTCCCAAATTGAGAACGACTCAACAACACCTATGAGAATTTGAATTTTTTTGGAAAAACTAGGCACCAACATAAAATACTAACTGCACCAGTATGAAGAGCACAAAATTTTGGCCCAAATAAAAAAAAATGTTTGAAAAAAGGAGGTTAGATGACTAAGTTATGAGCCTTCAAAGTTGGATTGCAAAATCAAAACTGTCAACTATGAGGGGGACAATTTAAAAAAAAAAGATGTTGACGTCACTATTGGCGCAATATTGACGTCAAAAAATAGTGAGCTTAAATTTTATGGCTAGTAGCTTGTCATGCTGTAATATTCCTTTGACCCATAGAATATGCTGTAAGTGGTGGAATCTAGAATATGCAGAGGAATCATGGTTGACAAAATATTGGTGCCAAAATATTTGAATATCATGGAATATGCTATTTAAATACCACCGATTTATTTTTATATCTTGTTGCTTTTAAATTTCTGTCCGCTTGTATGGTGGTGGAGCTGCATGGTACCACCACGTAGGCTATGTGGGGAGAGCCATGTGGCCCCTATGGACCCTATGATACTTGCCTCTACACAAGTTTAAAAAAAAGATTTCTGATTTTTATTTTAATTTTTATTTTTCTGAATACAATTGATTTGTATTTTATTTATTTATTTAATTTTTAAAGTTGATTTAAAAGGTGTGACTATACAACTTCAATAATGGTGACCTATAATGAGACCATACGACTGAATAGGGGAGAATTTTTCCTATGGCCTTGAGCAAAAGTGTCTGATTTTGATGAATTGACAATCGATCATGGAGTTTTTGGGCCTTCATAGATCTGGCCTCATATGTTGATTTGGAAAAAATAAGGAAAAATTGACTTTCTTGAATACCCTGAACTTAATGGCAAGCTCAAATTCGCACTAACAAGCTAAAAATGAACCTATAATACAAAGTCAGAAAGAGGAACCCCCAAAAATATGGTATTCCTATCAATTTTTTCTAATTCTCTAGATCATCATAAGATGCAAGAGAAGAGCATAGTCAAATTTTTAAGATTTACCAAGATCTCTTGAAATAGACTAATCAATGACACCCAAATTGCTTTGATAATATGTTAGAGTTGGCTATGGAGATTTCCACCCAGGATCTAGAGGCCAAAAAGAAAGCACAAATAGATCAATATCCAATGATCAAGATAATGTAATTGAATATCTAAGAATTCTATCTACAATGTATGATAACCCCTTGGCTATATAGCCAAAGTGAGACATATGATTAGACAAGATCATGACAAGTGTCTTAATCCTATGACATGAGACAACTAACTTGACATAAAATTCAAAATGATAAGATCTAGACATGACAACTAAGTCTTCTATAATGAATCTTAGGACCTAAGTAAACTTAACATGTGAATAAGTCCCCTAAGTTCCTAGTAAATGAATTAACTAGGAACTAGACATTTATTCACACCAATAGAGTAAAACTAGGATTTCTTCAGGTGAGGTAAAGTAGGTTAGAGATACTTAATAATCCAAACACATGTTCCTTAATATGGTGTCATGAATACCTCTTCTTATACTAGGGTCTCACTTTATTCTCATCCCTTTAGTCCCATTCCTTATTTTCCAAGGAGTATAAATTCTACATGTTAATGTAATGATACCACCCCTACTATTGTCACACCCTCATAATTGCCCTAGAATTTGGTCACCATTCCTTTTAGTGTTGTATATTTACCTCTCATCCCTCATCTTACCTATATTATTTATGACTACAAGTGTGTGTATTAAAAAAATATATATGAAAATATGTGATTTTAACCATTGAGGAATTTGTCAACCATTCTTTAGTTAGGTTTCTTCTTTTGGACTTAGAGGTTGAAATCAATAAAATGGTTATTCAATCCACTTCTATATGGGTGTAAATTAGAAAATTTCCTACTCATTGTGGTATTTTGTTCTCTACATTAAAAGAAATAAGAAAGTTCTAAAGATTAAATGGAATTAATAATTCTTACATTTGAATCTTATGGTTTTAATCTTAAATTATACAAATATTTTCTTGGAATCTTTATTTTACTTTAAGATTATTTTGAAGTCTTACATTGTGTCTTTGGGATGGTTAATTTTTTTATTTCTTTTTAAAAAGGATCAATGTGTGTTTGTAAATGTTAATTTTGGATTGTAACACAATTGAGTCTTACTAGTTCAAGGTCATAAATGAAAGCCAAGAAAGTGGAGGAGATTGTGTCTTTCTATATCAAGAGCCATTTTTCTTCTTTAATTTTTAAAGCTTGTGTATTTTTCACAACAAACTTAATAAAGTGTATTGATTTCCCACTCTTATACACGATTCTACTTCTATTGATTATGAATTTGTTTAAGTGAAGGATAGGCTAAATTTTGTAGAGATTTTTTCTACTCATTCTATCTCTTTACTTGAATCTTGGTCTAAGAAGGTTATGGGTACTAAGATTGCTAATAATTTAATTTCAATAATTGAACAAATTTGGGTAATGGATTTAACGATTGTATGAATCTTTTGTCTTTTATTGATCTCTCAAATGTGAACCAAGATTACAATGTCTCTATAATATCTAACCATGGAAGTAGGTGGTTTCTTAAAAATGCTAATACTCAAGGACTGAACTTATATATCTCTAAATTATGTCATGTGTTTCTAGATCCTAATTATAGCAAGACTAAGCAAGGAAATTTTTATTGGTAATTTGATATAATTTTCATGTAAAGAGTACAAGATTTTTGTACAATAAGATTTTTAATTTAGCAGAATAATATTAGATCATTATGCTATTTAATCTATTTGGATCTCATTATTAAGAAATGATAAATATAAGTAGTAATTTGGATTTAGCCACTTATCATTAAAATTTTCAATTTTTAAATCATGGTTCAATTGTTTGCATTTACATTAATTTATTCATGCATTTTATGACATTGCCCCTAAAATTATATCTAATTTACAAAAAAGGGTGATGCAACTATGAATGAAAATATAAGCAATTTTTAAATCATGGTTCAATTGCTTGCATTTACATTAATTTATTCATGAATTCTATGACATTGCCCCTAAAATTATATCTAATTTACAAAAAAGGGTGATGCAACTATGAATGAAAATATAAGCAATTGAGGGTAGATGGTGTGATCCCCAATAAAATAATAGAAAATTAAGGGCAGTTTTGTTTCCTTCTATCTTATGGTCTTGCTTATATTATTTATTTCAAACCTATTTGAAATGTTGGTCCCTCATTTATTTATAGTAGGATTTGATCTTCCATACAAGTGTGATCTCCCTTCCCTACTTACCCCTAATGTTGTTCTTTTAAGATTTCATTTTCTATTTTTAAATTTGGGACATTCTAATTTCTAGGTTTTATATCATCTATTCAAATTTATTCATTTAGTGTTTGTTTATTTGAATTTATGCCAAAGTCTCACTATTTTCCTACTCTCATTTAGAAGAAATCTCTAGCTCAAAGTAAATTTTAATGGTTCTATGGATAATAATAATCACAATAAGAATGAATTGAAATCCAAGATAATCTTGACAAAAATGATTCAACCAAACTGTTCACCATTTCTCAAAAACAAAATGTGGGTCTCCTTTTTATTTCACCCATTTTTAAAGTTTTTCACGATTTCAATAGAACAATCTAGCATGAGCAATGAGATCTTCAAATACCTAATGTTATCAACTAATGTTGTTGATTGACACTTCATGAATTTTTCCAATTAAACTTGTTGATTGATGCTTCATGAATGTGTCCAATCAAAATTTAATGTGTCATTTTGGACGCTAATGACCACTTCAATAGGTGATAATTATCGAGTGCCAAAGAAAGATTACAAAGTTTAATTTGCTTTCTTCTGAGTGATGCAAAGTCAATGTGTAACATTAACATATCTGTAAGTAGTGTTGGAGTTTCACTCCACTCTCGCCTTTGTTTCCTGCCCTTACCGTGCCCCCACGCTCTCAGTTTCAACTGCTCACGGTTTGGCGACCTCTATCAGGCTACTGCGCCCACTCTCTCTCCTGTTCATGGCTTCACGGTCAAGCATTCCCTAGTCTACCGCTTTACTGCGGTCTAACCGCATGTAGCCTGTGGCAATGTGGTTAACCTCCAGGCAAACGTTACCGCATTCCCACGGTCTTCCTTCCAACTACGTGCAGTACCGCGGTGACTATCATTGCTCTTCTTTCCATCTGTTCAAGCCATTACCGCTCTACCGCGGTCTATTAGCTAACTGTCGATGGTAACGCGGTGCCCTTCATTCCCTATTTGTTGACCATGTCTAGGTGATTACCGCATCCACCGCGGTCTCTTTCTTAACCACCATGGTACAACGGTGAACCGGCTGTTGGTTGTTTGGGTGGTTACCGCGGCCACCGCGGTCTCTTTATTTTCTATGGTGGTAACGCGGTTTTTGACCACGTTTGACTTCTTTTGATGGTTGTTTGTGCGTGATGTGTTGGCAGCTTGATAGGATGAAAGGACATTTAATTAAGTCTGTAGGACGTATAGTAAAACTGATTTGACTTTGTATGGATGAGTTTTTGCTGGCATTTATAATTGCCATTATGTTTGTTTTAATTTTTGTCCCGACCGTAAACTTTTATAAGATATGCAGGTTTGTAATTTTTGATACAAGAAGTTTAATATAAATATTGCTCTGAAGCAACAAAGTATGTTAATGGTTGTTCTGTGTTAAAATATAATATTAAAATTAATTCTTTTTCTGTGTAAGTTTCTCTGCCATTTCCTTCACGTGGTATCAGAGCCTAAGGTAATTCAATAGAGAGTTTGTAAATCATGGCAGCAAGAACAATCTTGAGTAATCCCCAAATTCCACAGCTGAATGGAAAGAATTATGACTACTATTCTATAACAATGAGAGCATTGTTCTGTTCACAAGATTTATGGGAGTTTGTAGAAAATGAGTTTCCAGAATCGGCAGATGCAGCATCATATAATGCCTGAACACAAGAAAAGAAAGATTTGTTGAAGGATAATAAGAAGAAAGATTCAAAGGCACACTTCTTCATTCTACAAGGTGTACATGAAAGTATTTTTCCCAAAAATTCAGCTACTACCAAGTCCAAGAAAGCATGGGAAATTTTACAAATTGCATATCAAGGAATGGACAAAGTTAAAACTGCAAAGTTGCAAATATTGAGAAGAGTGTAGGACAGTTAATTCGAAAGGGTTATAGAGTGTCTTTCAAAAATGGATTGTGCACTATTTTAGACAAATACCCAAGTGGCCAGTTGATTGCAAAAATTCATATGACAAACAATAGAATATTTCCTTTGAGAATTCAGCCAACTTTGAGCACAAACTTTGCACAAGCACAAGATGTATCAACTATTATTCAGACTATCTTTCAGGCAGAAGTAAAGGATGAAAATTGGCTTTGACACTTAAGATCCAGTCATCTAAATTTTGGAGGTCTGAACTTGCTTCATAGGAAGAACATGGTAAAGGGAATTCTATTAATTCAAAAACCGAAGAGATTTTGTGAAGGTTGCATACTTGGAAAGAAACATAGAGAATATTTTCCATCAGGGAAATCCATAAGAGAAAAAGCCCCATTAGAAATTGTTCGTTCAAACTTATGTGGTCCAATGCAGACACCTTCAATATGTGGTAGTTTTTATTTTCTGACTTTCATAGATGATTATTCAAGAAAGACATCGGTCTATTTTCTGAAACAGAAAAGTGAAGTGTTTTATTTCTTTTGTCAATTCAAATCTTTAGCTGAAAAATAGTGTGATTGTTTCATTAAAGTGTTGAGAATAGATAGAGGAGGTGAATACATATTAAGAGAGTTCTTAAATTTTTGCAAAGAGCATGGAATACACAAATAGTTCACAACAAGATACATGCCTCCGCAGAATGGTGTAGCAGAAATAAAAAACAAAACCATAATGGAGATGGCTAGAAGTATGTTGAAAGCCAAGCATTTAACACATGAATTTTGGGCTGAAGCTGTATCTTGTGCAACATATATCATGAATAGATGCCCAACAAAGAGTGTGATGAATATTATCCCTGAGGAAGCATGGATAGGTAAAAAGCACAGTGTGTCTCACATGAGAGTTTTTGGATGCGTTTCATATGCACATGTACTTGATCAGTTGAGAAGAAAACTTGACAACAAAGGAGAGAAATGCGTTTTTGTTGGATATAGTGAAGAATACAAAGCATACAAACTGTTTAATCCATCAACGAAGAAAGTTATAATCAGTAGAGATGTTCAATTTATTGAAGATGAAGCATGGGATGGAAGCGAAGAGAGTACAATCAATGTTACAGTCAATATCCCTTAAGATGAGAATGAAATTACAATTCCAGCTAATGTACCTGTTGTCCCTATTCAACCTCAAGCAAGTGGTCAACAACTGACACCAACAAGTAATATAAGAGTAGCAACAAGAGGACTGCAGACGCCAACCACAGGAATAATTTATGGTGTAGGACCTTCAAGCCCACATTCTGCGGATTCAAGTGATTTATCAAATCCAACTTTAGCAAGCATGAGAAGACAAAAAATCAGAAGCATGAGTGATATTTATAATCAAAATGAAGGTGAGAACAATTCTCAACAATTTACACTTTTTGCCTTGTATTCACAAGCTGAAGATCCGATTCATTATGAAGATGCTATCAAGGAAGAAAAGTGGATAACAACAATGGATGATGAGATAGATTCAATTGAAAACAATTAGACATGGGAATTGCAAAGTCTTCCAAAAGACAAAGATGTCATAGGTGTTAAATGGATTTATAAAACAAAATTGATTGCAAATGGAGAAGTGCAAAAGCACAAAACAAGATTGGTGGTAAAAGGGTATGCACAACAACCTGGAATAGATTACAATGAAACTTTTGCACTAGTTGCATGCCTTGACATAGTCAGAATGTTATTGGCTTTAGCAGCCCAGAATTGTTGGTTAGTTCACCAAATGGATGTGAAACCAGCATTCCTCAATGGCTATCTTGAAGAGGAAGTGTACATTGAACAACCACCTGGATATGAGATTTTAGGTCAAGAAGACAAAGTCTACAAGCTAAAGAAGGCACTGTATGGTCTGAAACAAGTCCCAAGAGCTTGGTATAGCAGAATAGACAGCTATTTCACAAATAATGGATTTACTAGATGCAATAATGAACCAACACTATATACTAAAGTGAATGATGAAGGTAAAATCCTGATGATATGCCTGTATGTTGATGATTTAATTCTAACTGGGAATCTATCAGTTGATTTGTTCAAAACATAAATGCTGAAAGAGTTTGAGATGAAAGACTTAGGTCTGATGAAGTATTTTCTATGCATTGAGGCAACACAGAATAAAGATGGAATTTTTATTTCATAGTCTAAATATGGAAAGGATGTTTTAAAGAGATTTAATATGTTAAATTGTAAGTCAGCACCTACTCCAATGGTGGCTGGATTGAAATTGAGCAAAGAAGACAAAGGCTTAGATGTTAATCCAACTTTGTATAAACAGCTAGTAGGGAGTCTGATGTATTTAATAGCCACAAGGCTTGACATCATGTATGTAGTTAGTTTGATCTCCAGATTCATGGAAGCACCAAAAGAATCACAGTGGATGGCTGGAAAGAGAATTCTGAGATACATCAATGGAACGAAGAACTATGGCATTCAGTATTCAAAAATTGATGAATTCAAACTAACAGGTTTTACTGACAGTGATTGTGCTGGGAGTGTTGATGACAGGAAAAGCACATCTGGCTATATCTTTCACTTTGGCAGTGGTGTAGTTGCATGGGCTTCAAAGAAACATCCTATAGTTACTCTATCATCAGCTGAAGATGAGTATGTTGCAGCCACAAGTGCATCTTACCAGGCAGTGTGGATGAGATGAATACTGCAGGAAATCCAGAATGAGTAGACAGAGGTAACAAAAATTTTCTATGATAATAATTCAGCCATAATTCTGTCGAAGAACCCTGTATTCCATAAACGCAGCAAGCACATTGATGCGCGTTTTCACTATATCCGAGAGCTGATCAGTAATGGCGAAATTGTTTTGGAGTTCTGTAGATCAAAGGAGCAACAAGCAGATATCTTCACAAAAGCACTGGGCACAGACTCGTTTGTTTTTCAAATAACAAGACTGGGCGTCACGAATGGCAAAAGTTTCATTCAAGGGGGAGTGTTGGAGTTTCACTCCACTCTTGCCTCCATTTCCTGCCCTTACTGCGCCCCCGCGCTCTCAGTTTCAACTGCTCACGGTTTGGCAACCTCTACCAGGCTACCATGCCCACTCTCTCTCCTGTTCGTGACTTCCCGATCAAGCATTCCGCAGTTTACCGCTTTACCGCGGTCTAACTGCATGTTGCCTGCGGCAATGTGGTTAACCACCAGACAACCGTTACCGCATTCCCGCGGTCTTCCTTCGAACCACGTGCGGTACCGCAATGACTATCATCGCTCTTCTCTCCATCCATTCAAGGTGTTCCGCTCTACCGCGGTCTTTTCGCTAACCGTCGGCAATAATGCGGTGCCCTTTGTTCCCTGTTCGTTGACCGTGTCTAGGTGGTTACTGCGTCCACCACGGTACAACGGTGAACCATCTATTGGCCGTTTGGGTGGTTACCGTGGCCACCGCGGTCTCTTTATTTTCTGCGGCAGTAATGTGGTTTTTGACCGTGTTTGACTTCTTTTGATGGTTGTTTGTGCATGATGTGCTGGCAGCTTGATAGGATGAAAGGACATTTAGTTAAGTCTGTAGGACGTATAGTAAAATCGATTTGACTTTGTATGGATGAGTTTTTGCTGGCATTTGTAATTGCCATTATGTTTGTTTTAAGTTTTGTCTTGGCCGTAAAAGTTTATAAGATATGCAGGTTTGTAATTTTTGATACAAGAAGTTTAATATAAAAATTGCTCTGAAGCAGCAAAGTATGTTAGTGGCTGTTCTGTGTTAAAATATAATATTAAAATTAATTCTTTTTCTGTGTAAGTTTCTCTACCATTTCCTTCAAGTAGATGGTTTTTTATATCATAGCATTTGAAGCTTGTCGCCATTTCCTAATATGTTAACTGCAATCTAAATAAACAATTGTTCATTTGACTTGTTGATTATAGATCGCCCCTTATTATATTTTTCTGAATTTGAAGGATAGCGCAACTAGTATTCTTCCTCTTTCTTTTCTTTCTGTCGGATAATTTTCTTAATCTGCAACTCAAGTTCTGGGAGGCGATCATAATCAACCATGAGAGATCGTTTTTGGGGAAACTGGTTATAGAGATACTTATAATCCCTTACGAGGCTATACACACCTTCAAAAGTATACTCATTCATATTATAGTCGAACGCACCGTTGTTATAGTTGAAGGAACATTCTGTTAATGTGGAAAACATGTTGGTCATCCAAGAAACAACAATAAGTGGGTCGTCACAAGGGCAGTTGCAGAGCTTGAAGAAGTCGGAAAGGGTTATGCGTGGCATCAAATCTTGGAGTGTGATTCGATTGGCCAAATTCAAGAATTCTCTTGGAAATGTCCTGACGCGAAACAATATTTTGCCAGAATGTCCGCCATAGCCATTCATAAGTACACCTTTCCCAATCGTCTAAATATAACGAACAAAAGTCAAATATTGAAATTCCCCCAGTTTACTCCAACGATGGCCGAGGATGGGCAGTATTTTGGGATCCAAGTCTAAAACAACAAGCTTGATGGATTTAATGCGAGCTTTAAGACATTTCTTTATGTATTTCAAACTCCCAATACTTGTAGCTGTACAATACCCATTTTTACTGCCTCGACCAGCTCTTCCAGCAATCTATTTAACTAACTCAGTCTTAATTAAGCTGAAGTGATATTTTTCTATCTCTGTGAAAATCACTCGTCCTATTGGAAGATCGAAGCCCACTGCAATGACATCCGTGGCTAGCAGCACGCTTTTATGAGTTTTAGAATCTTTCAGGAAATTTTCAGCTGCTTCAATTATAAGTTCTGGCGGAAGGCTGGCGTATAACAGAGTACATCTCAAGTCAGGCTGCTTGCGCAAAATTGTCCTTTTAATTTCTTTCAGTTTACGCACTGAAAATCCAACAAAGCAGTCCCCTGATTCAATCTCACTTTCCCCGAGAACCACGGCCTTGTCTTCCATAACCAATCGGCTTCTCCTACGGTGTTCTACCATTGTTAATATGTCCCCTGTTAATTCACAGAGATCTCGTATGAGATCCAACACACTGCTGTTTCCACACAAGTGGATTTCTTCAGCATTTAGCCCTAAAAGTGCCCGGGTCCAGGCCCCGCCTCTGAACTCATCTCCAATCATATGAATCTCATCTATCACACCCACATCCCACTTTTTACTCAGATCTACTAATTCCACACTGCAAGAACATTTTATAGAGCCTGAATGATGTTTAAAATCGTCTCCAGTTTGAAGGTCACAAAGAATTCCTTCCTTATTCACATCTTGGTAAACTTGCATTGCAAGCAGGGGGAGTGGGGCACAATAAATTGCGGATTTTCCTTCTCCCTTGAAGCATTCCAAAGCCTCAAATTTTCTCCCACTGTTCGTTGGGCCAAAATGAAAAGTAATTATACGTCTGAAATCTGTGCTCTGCCTTGGATAGCACTGCAGAGGACCGCGCAAGCTCAAGAGCCTTTTGGCCTCCTGGTGTACTCTATCACAGTCCATATACTTTGCGAACAAACGATTAAAGGAAATACAATCATCTTTCTCATAATGCTGATCTCTCTTATGATACCTGAAGTATGCAATCATATCCATTAAGGCTGGAGGACAGTAATTTTTCAAGAAACTGATGTAGTCTAAACGCATCCATTGTGTGAAGTGATCTGCTTGAGGGTACTTGACCTTCTTAGCCATCAATCTATGTGTGTATATATCTTCCAATTGCTTCTTGAAAGGCATATCGAAATTCTTCATATCTTCCAAAAATAATTTCTAATTCCTCCTTAGCTGTTCTCCAGCAGACAAATTTGTGATTTCTTATTACCTCCTCAATCGACAAGCGCTCAGAACATTCAGTACAAAGACTATCAAGAGGCTCAGACGATGGCTCAGGCTTACCACACTGGAACACAACATTGTTAAGGTGGTGTTAAGGTTACCATATCTATCATAGATATCTAGCAACGCATTCCAAATATGTTGACTGTAACTTTCAATCTCCTTTTCTGTATAATCAGGATTGCAAACCCCAGGATGGTCCATCTTCAATATAATCTCTCAGGCTTTTCTTAGTTTACTCATACCCTGTGTCATATATTCTATTATATATTGTTTTCTCTTGGGTGTCTTCTATGAAGACGCAACTTCAAAAATGACTCTCACGCCCTCTCAAAGAGAACAGCCATATTTATGTGCTAATATGATTAATATATACTAGCATACCTATATTTTAAAAATATATGTAAAGTACGCCGAAAGATATCCTTTTCAAGATGCCTATTTTTAATCAATCGAACTTTAAGGTTTTTCTAGTGCTCCTCATAGGTCTAGTTGTCTGATTGGACCTATGAAGAACAAACTCTTTCTGGTTACCATCTCTAACACAATACCATAGCTATGAACATCACCCTTTGTGGAAACCTTCCCACTTATTCCATATTCTGCATTGAACGAACAAACAAAAATAATTTATGTTAGTGAATGGTCCATATTGATGAGAGAAACAATTTATGTTAGTGAATGGTCCATATCGATGAGAGTGTTTTTCTAAATTTAACTGGTGTGGTTTATTTACATCAATGTTTGATTGATTTCTCTTTGTGATCAACAATATTATTTATTTATTTATTCACTCTTTTTAACTTAATACCATACCACTAAATTTACCTATATGATTTCATCCATATAAACTCTAGTACTGATGCTTGCCTTAGCATTTAAACTCTTAAAGCTAAGACTGTTATTCTTTGTTAAGGACCATCCCTATGTCCCTTCATTGAAACTTCATGACAGTCCTTTTTTAAATTTGCACCTTTTATATTATTGCTGCACTTTTCTTCTGATAACTTTCTACTCTTTTCTTCTGATAACTTTCTACTCTTTTCTTCTGAGAATGCTGCTCATTAACTCGCATCATTTGCTACATTTTTTCAATCAATAAAATTGATTTTTCACTCTGACATTTGCTGCTCCTTTATGGCACATTTGCTCCTTTATGGCATATGTTCTGCTCTTTTTTAATTCATCATTTGTTGCACTCTTTTCAATATATTTTCTGCTCTTTTTAACATTGTATTTGTTGCTCAGATTTATCCATTTGATGTATTTAATCTGCCCATCAAGACTTATTATTTCTGCTCATTATTTACTCATATTGTTACTATCCTTTTTCATTGAAGTTGCTTCCTCTTTTCAATGTACTTTCTACTCTTTTTAACATTGTATTTGCTGCTCTTTTTTATCCATTTTGGCACTATTTGCTGCATTTTTCATTGTCATTATTAATCTACCCTTGTATTTTGGATTTTGCGTAGTCTCCTAATGCCAAGAGCATCTAAACCTACTTTATCCTCTCTGAACTTTTGTGAATAGAAATAATAGCTATGCATTTGTTTTATTTATGATTGTCACCCTTTGAAAAGTCTTTATAAAGCTCTCTTGACTGTCATATTGAGAAACTC
>CM021108.1:223729878-223870681 GCA_007115665.2 Sequoiadendron giganteum | reverse complement strand
TCTCTGCCATTTCCTTCGTGTGGTATTAGAGCCTAAGGTTATTTTGTAGAAGAGTCTGTAAATCATGGCAGCAAGCACAAGCTTGAGTAATCCCCAAATTCTACGGTTGAATGGAAAGAATTATGGCTATTGGTCAATAACAATGAGAGCATTGTTTTGTTCACAAGATTTATGGGATTATGTAGAGAATGGGTTTCCAGAACCGACAGATGCAGCAACATACAATGCCTTAACACAAGTAGAGAAAGATTTGTTGAAGGATAACAAGAAGAAGGATTCAAAGGCTCACTTCTTCATTCTACAAGGTGTACATGAAAGTATTTTTCCTAGAGTTTCAACCACTACCAAGTCCAAGCAAGCTTGGGAAATTTTACAAATAGCATATCAAGGAATGGACAAAGTCAAAACTGTAAAGTTGCAAATACTGAGAAGAGAGTTTGAGACTCTGTTTATGAAAGAAAATGAGTCTGTAGATTCATATTTTACTCAAATAATGGGACTAGTAAACCAAATGAAAACACATGGACAAACACTAGAAGATGTCAAAGTTATAGAAAATATTTTAAGAAGCTTACCCACAAGATTTGAGTCAATTGTAGTCACAATAGAAGAGACAAAGAATCTCACACAGTATTCAGTTGATGAGTTGTATACTTCACTAATTTCTCATAAGCACAGACTCAGCAGAACAACAAATATGCCATTGGAGCATGCATTCAAGTCACAAGCTTCAATTAACCAAGGAAGAGGTAGAGGTAGAACACTCTTCAGAGCAAGAGGAAGAGGCTTCAACAAAGGTAGAAGAAATAACCTGTCAAATTCAAGTGGAAGAGGCAGCAGCCAAAACCCATCTCAAAATTTTCCTCAAGGACAAAGGTATGATAAATCTCAGATTCAATGCCATTATTGTAAAAAGTTTGGTCATTACATGAATGAGTGTAGAAAGAAGCAGTATGAAATGAGTAAGAAAAATTCAAACTTTTCTAGAGAAAATCAAGACCATAGACTTGATAAGAGCACAATGTTTTTAGCATGTAATGTAGCTCAAGCTAGTGAGAAAGAAGTTTGGTTTTTAGATTCAGGCTGTAGTAATCATATGACAGGGAATTTAGAGTTATTCACAAGTTTAGATGAGAATATTAAGTCAGATGTCACCCTGGGTAATGACAACAAAGTGTCAGTTAAAGGAAAAGGGAATGTGAATATTCTAACCAATCAGAGGGAGCAAAAATATATTTCTGATGTTTATATTGTGCCTAGTCTTAAACACAACTTGATGAGTGTAGGATAGTTAATTCAAAAGGGTTATAGAGTGTCTTTCAAAAATGGGTTGTGCACTATTTTAGACAAATACCCAAGTGGCCAGTTGATTGCAAAAATTCATATGACAAACAATAGAATGTTTCCTTTGAGAATTCAGCCAGCTTTGAGTACAAAATTTGCACAAGCACAAGAGGTATCAACTGTTACTCAGTCTGTATTTCAAGAAGAGGTAAAGGATGAAAATTGGCTTTAACACTTAAGATTCGGTCAATTAAATTTTGGAGGTCTGAATTTGCTTCATAGGAAGAACATGGTAAAGGGAATTCCATTAATTCAAAAACCCGAGAGAGTTTGTGAAGGTTGCATACTTGGAAAGCAAAATAGAGAATCTTTCCCAACAAGGAAATCCACAAGAGCAAAAGCCCCATTGGAAATTGTTCATTCAGACTTGTGTGGTCCAATGCAGACACCTTCAATAGGTGGTAGTTTTTATTTTCTGACGTTCATAGATGATTATTCAAGAAAGACATCGGTCTATTTTCTGAAACAGAAAAGTGAAGTGTTTTATTTCTTTTGTCAATTCAAATCTTTAGCTGAAAAATAGTGTGATTGTTTCATTAAAGTGTTGAGAATAGATAGAGGAGGTGAATACATATTAAGAGAGTTCTTAAATTTTTGCAAAGAGCATGGAATACACAAATAGTTCACAACAAGATACATGCCTCCGCAGAATGGTGTAGCAGAAATAAAAAACAAAACCATAATGGAGATGGCTAGAAGTATGTTGAAAGCCAAGCATTTAACACATGAATTTTGGGCTGAAGCTGTATCTTGTGCAACATATATCATGAATAGATGCCCAACAAAGAGTGTGATGAATATTATCCCTGAGGAAGCATGGATAGGTAAAAAGCACAGTGTGTCTCACATGAGAGTTTTTGGATGCGTTTCATATGCACATGTACTTGATCAGTTGAGAAGAAAACTTGACAACAAAGGAGAGAAATGCGTTTTTGTTGGATATAGTGAAGAATACAAAGCATACAAACTGTTTAATCCATCAACGAAGAAAGTTATAATCAGTAGAGATGTTCAATTTATTGAAGATGAAGCATGGGATGGAAGCGAAGAGAGTACAATCAATGTTACAGTCAATATCCCTTAAGATGAGAATGAAATTACAATTCCAGCTAATGTACCTGTTGTCCCTATTCAACCTCAAGCAAGTGGTCAACAACTGACACCAACAAGTAATATAAGAGTAGCAACAAGAGGACTGCAGACGCCAACCACAGGAATAATTTATGGTGTAGGACCTTCAAGCCCACATTCTGCGGATTCAAGTGATTTATCAAATCCAACTTTAGCAAGCATGAGAAGACAAAAAATCAGAAGCATGAGTGATATTTATAATCAAAATGAAGGTGAGAACAATTCTCAACAATTTACACTTTTTGCCTTGTATTCACAAGCTGAAGATCCGATTCATTATGAAGATGCTATCAAGGAAGAAAAGTGGATAACAACAATGGATGATGAGATAGATTCAATTGAAAACAATTAGACATGGGAATTGCAAAGTCTTCCAAAAGACAAAGATGTCATAGGTGTTAAATGGATTTATAAAACAAAATTGATTGCAAATGGAGAAGTGCAAAAGCACAAAACAAGATTGGTGGTAAAAGGGTATGCACAACAACCTGGAATAGATTACAATGAAACTTTTGCACTAGTTGCATGCCTTGACATAGTCAGAATGTTATTGGCTTTAGCAGCCCAGAATTGTTGGTTAGTTCACCAAATGGATGTGAAACCAGCATTCCTCAATGGCTATCTTGAAGAGGAAGTGTACATTGAACAACCACCTGGATATGAGATTTTAGGTCAAGAAGACAAAGTCTACAAGCTAAAGAAGGCACTGTATGGTCTGAAACAAGTCCCAAGAGCTTGGTATAGCAGAATAGACAGCTATTTCACAAATAATGGATTTACTAGATGCAATAATGAACCAACACTATATACTAAAGTGAATGATGAAGGTAAAATCCTGATGATATGCCTGTATGTTGATGATTTAATTCTAACTGGGAATCTATCAGTTGATTTGTTCAAAACATAAATGCTGAAAGAGTTTGAGATGAAAGACTTAGGTCTGATGAAGTATTTTCTATGCATTGAGGCAACACAGAATAAAGATGGAATTTTTATTTCATAGTCTAAATATGGAAAGGATGTTTTAAAGAGATTTAATATGTTAAATTGTAAGTCAGCACCTACTCCAATGGTGGCTGGATTGAAATTGAGCAAAGAAGACAAAGGCTTAGATGTTAATCCAACTTTGTATAAACAGCTAGTAGGGAGTCTGATGTATTTAATAGCCACAAGGCTTGACATCATGTATGTAGTTAGTTTGATCTCCAGATTCATGGAAGCACCAAAAGAATCACAGTGGATGGCTGGAAAGAGAATTCTGAGATACATCAATGGAACGAAGAACTATGGCATTCAGTATTCAAAAATTGATGAATTCAAACTAACAGGTTTTACTGACAGTGATTGTGCTGGGAGTGTTGATGACAGGAAAAGCACATCTGGCTATATCTTTCACTTTGGCAGTGGTGTAGTTGCATGGGCTTCAAAGAAACATCCTATAGTTACTCTATCATCAGCTGAAGATGAGTATGTTGCAGCCACAAGTGCATCTTACCAGGCAGTGTGGATGAGATGAATACTGCAGGAAATCCAGAATGAGTAGACAGAGGTAACAAAAATTTTCTATGATAATAATTCAGCCATAATTCTGTCGAAGAACCCTGTATTCCATAAACGCAGCAAGCACATTGATGCGCGTTTTCACTATATCCGAGAGCTGATCAGTAATGGCGAAATTGTTTTGGAGTTCTGTAGATCAAAGGAGCAACAAGCAGATATCTTCACAAAAGCACTGGGCACAGACTCGTTTGTTTTTCAAATAACAAGACTGGGCGTCACGAATGGCAAAAGTTTCATTCAAGGGGGAGTGTTGGAGTTTCACTCCACTCTTGCCTCCATTTCCTGCCCTTACTGCGCCCCCGCGCTCTCAGTTTCAACTGCTCACGGTTTGGCAACCTCTACCAGGCTACCATGCCCACTCTCTCTCCTGTTCGTGACTTCCCGATCAAGCATTCCGCAGTTTACCGCTTTACCGCGGTCTAACTGCATGTTGCCTGCGGCAATGTGGTTAACCACCAGACAACCGTTACCGCATTCCCGCGGTCTTCCTTCGAACCACGTGCGGTACCGCAATGACTATCATCGCTCTTCTCTCCATCCATTCAAGGTGTTCCGCTCTACCGCGGTCTTTTCGCTAACCGTCGGCAATAATGCGGTGCCCTTTGTTCCCTGTTCGTTGACCGTGTCTAGGTGGTTACTGCGTCCACCACGGTACAACGGTGAACCATCTATTGGCCGTTTGGGTGGTTACCGTGGCCACCGCGGTCTCTTTATTTTCTGCGGCAGTAATGTGGTTTTTGACCGTGTTTGACTTCTTTTGATGGTTGTTTGTGCATGATGTGCTGGCAGCTTGATAGGATGAAAGGACATTTAGTTAAGTCTGTAGGACGTATAGTAAAATCGATTTGACTTTGTATGGATGAGTTTTTGCTGGCATTTGTAATTGCCATTATGTTTGTTTTAAGTTTTGTCTTGGCCGTAAAAGTTTATAAGATATGCAGGTTTGTAATTTTTGATACAAGAAGTTTAATATAAAAATTGCTCTGAAGCAGCAAAGTATGTTAGTGGCTGTTCTGTGTTAAAATATAATATTAAAATTAATTCTTTTTCTGTGTAAGTTTCTCTACCATTTCCTTCAAGTAGATGGTTTTTTATATCATAGCATTTGAAGCTTGTCGCCATTTCCTAATATGTTAACTGCAATCTAAATAAACAATTGTTCATTTGACTTGTTGATTATAGATCGCCCCTTATTATATTTTTCTGAATTTGAAGGATAGCGCAACTAGTATTCTTCCTCTTTCTTTTCTTTCTGTCGGATAATTTTCTTAATCTGCAACTCAAGTTCTGGGAGGCGATCATAATCAACCATGAGAGATCGTTTTTGGGGAAACTGGTTATAGAGATACTTATAATCCCTTACGAGGCTATACACACCTTCAAAAGTATACTCATTCATATTATAGTCGAACGCACCGTTGTTATAGTTGAAGGAACATTCTGTTAATGTGGAAAACATGTTGGTCATCCAAGAAACAACAATAAGTGGGTCGTCACAAGGGCAGTTGCAGAGCTTGAAGAAGTCGGAAAGGGTTATGCGTGGCATCAAATCTTGGAGTGTGATTCGATTGGCCAAATTCAAGAATTCTCTTGGAAATGTCCTGACGCGAAACAATATTTTGCCAGAATGTCCGCCATAGCCATTCATAAGTACACCTTTCCCAATCGTCTAAATATAACGAACAAAAGTCAAATATTGAAATTCCCCCAGTTTACTCCAACGATGGCCGAGGATGGGCAGTATTTTGGGATCCAAGTCTAAAACAACAAGCTTGATGGATTTAATGCGAGCTTTAAGACATTTCTTTATGTATTTCAAACTCCCAATACTTGTAGCTGTACAATACCCATTTTTACTGCCTCGACCAGCTCTTCCAGCAATCTATTTAACTAACTCAGTCTTAATTAAGCTGAAGTGATATTTTTCTATCTCTGTGAAAATCACTCGTCCTATTGGAAGATCGAAGCCCACTGCAATGACATCCGTGGCTAGCAGCACGCTTTTATGAGTTTTAGAATCTTTCAGGAAATTTTCAGCTGCTTCAATTATAAGTTCTGGCGGAAGGCTGGCGTATAACAGAGTACATCTCAAGTCAGGCTGCTTGCGCAAAATTGTCCTTTTAATTTCTTTCAGTTTACGCACTGAAAATCCAACAAAGCAGTCCCCTGATTCAATCTCACTTTCCCCGAGAACCACGGCCTTGTCTTCCATAACCAATCGGCTTCTCCTACGGTGTTCTACCATTGTTAATATGTCCCCTGTTAATTCACAGAGATCTCGTATGAGATCCAACACACTGCTGTTTCCACACAAGTGGATTTCTTCAGCATTTAGCCCTAAAAGTGCCCGGGTCCAGGCCCCGCCTCTGAACTCATCTCCAATCATATGAATCTCATCTATCACACCCACATCCCACTTTTTACTCAGATCTACTAATTCCACACTGCAAGAACATTTTATAGAGCCTGAATGATGTTTAAAATCGTCTCCAGTTTGAAGGTCACAAAGAATTCCTTCCTTATTCACATCTTGGTAAACTTGCATTGCAAGCAGGGGGAGTGGGGCACAATAAATTGCGGATTTTCCTTCTCCCTTGAAGCATTCCAAAGCCTCAAATTTTCTCCCACTGTTCGTTGGGCCAAAATGAAAAGTAATTATACGTCTGAAATCTGTGCTCTGCCTTGGATAGCACTGCAGAGGACCGCGCAAGCTCAAGAGCCTTTTGGCCTCCTGGTGTACTCTATCACAGTCCATATACTTTGCGAACAAACGATTAAAGGAAATACAATCATCTTTCTCATAATGCTGATCTCTCTTATGATACCTGAAGTATGCAATCATATCCATTAAGGCTGGAGGACAGTAATTTTTCAAGAAACTGATGTAGTCTAAACGCATCCATTGTGTGAAGTGATCTGCTTGAGGGTACTTGACCTTCTTAGCCATCAATCTATGTGTGTATATATCTTCCAATTGCTTCTTGAAAGGCATATCGAAATTCTTCATATCTTCCAAAAATAATTTCTAATTCCTCCTTAGCTGTTCTCCAGCAGACAAATTTGTGATTTCTTATTACCTCCTCAATCGACAAGCGCTCAGAACATTCAGTACAAAGACTATCAAGAGGCTCAGACGATGGCTCAGGCTTACCACACTGGAACACAACATTGTTAAGGTGGTGTTAAGGTTACCATATCTATCATAGATATCTAGCAACGCATTCCAAATATGTTGACTGTAACTTTCAATCTCCTTTTCTGTATAATCAGGATTGCAAACCCCAGGATGGTCCATCTTCAATATAATCTCTCAGGCTTTTCTTAGTTTACTCATACCCTGTGTCATATATTCTATTATATATTGTTTTCTCTTGGGTGTCTTCTATGAAGACGCAACTTCAAAAATGACTCTCACGCCCTCTCAAAGAGAACAGCCATATTTATGTGCTAATATGATTAATATATACTAGCATACCTATATTTTAAAAATATATGTAAAGTACGCCGAAAGATATCCTTTTCAAGATGCCTATTTTTAATCAATCGAACTTTAAGGTTTTTCTAGTGCTCCTCATAGGTCTAGTTGTCTGATTGGACCTATGAAGAACAAACTCTTTCTGGTTACCATCTCTAACACAATACCATAGCTATGAACATCACCCTTTGTGGAAACCTTCCCACTTATTCCATATTCTGCATTGAACGAACAAACAAAAATAATTTATGTTAGTGAATGGTCCATATTGATGAGAGAAACAATTTATGTTAGTGAATGGTCCATATCGATGAGAGTGTTTTTCTAAATTTAACTGGTGTGGTTTATTTACATCAATGTTTGATTGATTTCTCTTTGTGATCAACAATATTATTTATTTATTTATTCACTCTTTTTAACTTAATACCATACCACTAAATTTACCTATATGATTTCATCCATATAAACTCTAGTACTGATGCTTGCCTTAGCATTTAAACTCTTAAAGCTAAGACTGTTATTCTTTGTTAAGGACCATCCCTATGTCCCTTCATTGAAACTTCATGACAGTCCTTTTTTAAATTTGCACCTTTTATATTATTGCTGCACTTTTCTTCTGATAACTTTCTACTCTTTTCTTCTGATAACTTTCTACTCTTTTCTTCTGAGAATGCTGCTCATTAACTCGCATCATTTGCTACATTTTTTCAATCAATAAAATTGATTTTTCACTCTGACATTTGCTGCTCCTTTATGGCACATTTGCTCCTTTATGGCATATGTTCTGCTCTTTTTTAATTCATCATTTGTTGCACTCTTTTCAATATATTTTCTGCTCTTTTTAACATTGTATTTGTTGCTCAGATTTATCCATTTGATGTATTTAATCTGCCCATCAAGACTTATTATTTCTGCTCATTATTTACTCATATTGTTACTATCCTTTTTCATTGAAGTTGCTTCCTCTTTTCAATGTACTTTCTACTCTTTTTAACATTGTATTTGCTGCTCTTTTTTATCCATTTTGGCACTATTTGCTGCATTTTTCATTGTCATTATTAATCTACCCTTGTATTTTGGATTTTGCGTAGTCTCCTAATGCCAAGAGCATCTAAACCTACTTTATCCTCTCTGAACTTTTGTGAATAGAAATAATAGCTATGCATTTGTTTTATTTATGATTGTCACCCTTTGAAAAGTCTTTATAAAGCTCTCTTGACTGTCATATTGAGAAACTCCTCAATCATTTTGAGCTAGTTCATTCTTATCCAATAGCTTTAAATATTTCGGTAGAGAGATGCCTCACATGGATACTCTTTTTCATTTTTGACTTCCTCTCCTCTTTGCACACCTCTGTATTCTCTGACTTTACTTGGAAGGTACGGAGTGAATAATAACGATATATATAAGTCTGGTGTTCTGTAGTTTGGGTGTAATATTCTGTTTCTTATAGTTCTGTCACTGTTCTATTTGATTGTGTTTTGTTGCATGGTTGTACTTATTGACATATATTTCTTTTTTACAAGGATCAGGACTCTGTCCAAAATTCTGTTTATGTACAATTTTTTTTTTCAATCCTAAACGAATATACAGACTGTTCTTCTCAAATTTAGATAATTAAAAAATTTAGTCAATTTTATTTTGATTCAATTTATAAGGTGTTGACTGATTACATTTTACCCATTAACAACACTCACCGTTTCAATAAAAAGTAATTGAATAGAAACCTTAATGGCAGGTGTGATTTTATTGAAAGCTTGCATGACTAATGTAGTCATTAACCAAAAAAAAAATAGGAATGGAATATATACATTTGTGGTAACCAGGAACTGAAGCAGCAGACGCATCATTTGTCTGTTATTTGTTTGCAACTTTTAAAGAGGAGACATTTTCCTCCGTCTTCATTAGAATTGCATGACTAAACTTCCACTTGAAGAGAGTATAATACTGGTGTGGTGGTTTGAAACTTTTCCACCAGTCAAAAGAATGACACCAATTGATCTTTAAGCAAAGCAGGTCTAAATTGATGGGCAAAGCTAATGAAGAAAACCTTTACTCTGCAGGCTGGCAACTGTATCAGCCAGACACTTTTTCATTGGCGTAAATGAAAGCCCAAGTTTTCTCATCTTCTCATCTTCTCATTAGAGAATTTGTAATCCTGTTTCCTTGGATTTTTCTGGTTGGAACACCTGCATAGATAGTGAGCAGAAGCATTAGTTGAACTTATTGATTTTTAGTGTTGCTAGGACAAAGGATTCGTTCAAAATTATCTGAAAAAGAGATAAACATTCTGTACATGAGCGGAAGAGGGATATTGGGGGAATAATTGCACCAACAGAGCCACCAATTCTCCAAGCTGCATGTTTGCTCTGCACACAGATACTGCCCACTTGCAGCAGGTGATTCGTACACTAATAAATGAGCTTCCACCACGTCTCTGACATCCACATATGCTTGGGTTCAGTTTGCGTATGTTTTTGCTTAACCTGCACATTATATATTTGGTTTAATCTACCCGTTCTAGATAAACATCAAACAATTCAATGACAATTTTAAGTGATAAATTCTAAATCTTATTAAACGATGAATAGTAATGAAATAGGTTCCAGTTTCTGCATACCTGTTAAATATTTCATGATATGAGCAGTACTGGTGCTCATGGAGGACTGCAACAAAGGACCTGATAAAACCAAACATGGGTTCACTACCACCATATCCAAATTTCGCTCCTCTGCTTGCTTCTATGCAGCTTTTTCCGCCACCATTTTGGCATCGTAGAACCAGTTCTGCATCATTCAATAAGGCCAAATCTGTCAGTGATTTTATTAATGACATATCCAGGGGTGATTCTTCGGCTTTAAAATAGCCTTAAAACAACTTTATAAACAAAGCAAAACAGTTATTCAAGAATCAGTTATTCGCCTATTGTATGTCCAACCACCGGATTAGTTATAACTTTTTCATTCAAACCCATTAAAAATTCATAATGTTAAATCCTGCCTGCCAACAAAACCCTTATTACATGACAGAAGATTGTGAAAAGGCACAATAAATAGTCATCGTGCATCCATGTTCAACCCAATCTTTTCCACTACCCCACTAACCTCAGTTATCGCTTAACTTTGCACTATTTTTGGACATTTCAGTTACTCACGTCTGTATCACCCATGTCAGGACTAAAGAAATTTACATCGTTGAATTTGCAGAGCAACATCGGTGATGTTTTCGCATTGCTTTGAATGAATGTAAAATGAAGATGTCAAATCCATTAAAAACCGTTTGTAAAACCGAAGATATCAAATTCATTAAAAACCGTTTGTAATTCTGAAAAACCTAATGGCACAAGCATTCCGACGAATTCATCTTATGGTTTTCGAGAGCAAAAGAAGCACATACTGCCACTTGGCTGTCATTTTAAATTCAGCTTCAAAATGTTTACACAATGCTTTCACTGTATAATGCTTTCGGCGTAATGATAGTACTAACGAGAGAACAATTGAAAGTATTAAGTATATTATATATAATTAAGTAAATTAAAAAAAGTGTTTAATAATAATGAGAAATTAAAAGTTGTTAAAAATAAATTTTGAAAGAAAAAAGTCATGCTTATGTGTTTTATGCTAATATACATATAATCTAATTGTTAAAAAAAATAAAAATATTAAGCCTCTAATTATATGATAAATAAAATTAAGCAAATTAAAAAGTGTGGTAATAATAAAAATTAAAAATTGAGAGTATAATATTTTTTAAAAATACATTAAATACAACTATTTTATAATTAGAAATATAATGTTAAAATAAAATATTTAACATTTTAATCATGTTAGCAAAAAATAGATTCATTTTTAATTTAATAGTTAAAAATGGTAGACTAATATTTTTATAATAGCTCTCTAGTTTAAAGAATTAGATACCAAATTCTTAATTTTCATCTTCATTGGATTATCAAGTAATCAAAATCTAACTTTTAAAGAATTAGGTACGTTTCGTTTACTTGCATTCCAAGATAATCTATTAAAAAATGTCTAGTTTTTCATCAAGTTTAAAATAGATTCATCATCCTACATGGTATAGTCTCCTTTAGAGACTCAAGGCATTTTAATTTAATCAAATGTCTAAAAAAATGATTTTTCTTGTTTATTTTTTAATAAATTCTAGACAACAGTAACCTAGGATAATATTTTGGTATTTGTGTATAATCTTTTGGAAGTATAGATGCCATCATAAAAAATTTATGCAAAAGATACTAGTTATGTAAGTTTATTGTTTCACAAATTCTAAGAGACACACAACTAAATAAACTTCTCTTGAACTCTATTAAATCCTTTTTAAGTCTTCTCATATGTGAAAACATTATAATATAGTTTGAATAGCAATGAATTCCACTTGTGCACTCTTCATGTCATATAAGAGCTACTAGGTTGACTTGATGCATGATGTACAAAAGAATAAAAAAATAACCTTCTAAATTTAAAGTATTCAAAAGAGAGTGTTTATTCTTTCTTTTGTACTAAATCTCTATAAATTAAACACATATAAGAAATAAATAAATAAAATCGACAAATCTTACCTATATATAGAAAGTACTAGAGCTAGGAAATGGATGTATGTAAATTAAAATGATAGTTAAAATGAAACATGAGCAACTAATTTATGTTAGGTTCGAGATTGTAAACTAATTAAAGGTGACTAGAAATGCTAGTAGATGAATTTTTGGAGTTGCATGATGCTTTTTGAAAGTGAGATATTGTTGAAATGGAAGGGGATGTTAGTGACCCTTAGGGGTGTAGGTGACCTTAAGGGATAGAGATCTAATTTCTCTTGGGTATCCCACCTTCAATCCCCAACCCTATTCTCACTTGCAATTAACATAAGTGCCATTTAGATGATGAGATTATCATATATGAGTATGTTAAAAGGATAAATATTGTGTTATTTAAGAGATTGGTACACTCACTACCCTATTGATGATATTTTAACAAGTGCATGCATAAAATAATAAATATAAATTAACAAGTGCATGCATATTGAATGATGGTGATGGTGATGTAAAAAATAAAGATGATTAGACAAACTAACCATGGAGGTAGATGTAACAAACATCGTGTGTGATTTTGATGGAGGAAAAACTAAAATGTAGTAGGTGGTGATAGAAAAAGGCAAATAAGGATAACCAAATGCTTAAAATTTTATGTGTTGTAAGGATGAGGGTGTTGGCTTATGCCTTAACATATAAAATTTTGAAATTATTGTTCTCCCATAAGATGTTTTTAATCCCACACTTTTAACTAATCGAAGACTAAGTCATATATAGGTTTCATTGAATGGATACAATTATATCCAATGTGCATTATTTTGGTCTTGAATGTAATATTATGAACATTATGATTTTTAGATTTAGATGTTTTCATGTTCCCATGTTGGAGTTTATTATTTTTAAATTAAATTCTTCTACCATTATTATTGGTGATACATACTCCTATGGATGGTTACCTTATGTCTAGTTTAGTTTTTTATTTATTCTCCATGTTATGCATGTGTTTCAAAGTCTAGATTGCCTATGATTTCACTAGTTTTAAACCCCTATATAAGCTTTGTGTTTTTATTATAAGTGTTGCAAGGTGAGTGCCCTTGGTCTCCTTGTTTTGTTCAACATAGTGCTCAGGTTCATGACATTGCTTAATCACCTCCTGTTGATTCATTAACTTTGGCGGTTGTATCAGGCATTGACTAGTCAATCTTTTGGTGCAACAACAACTGTCTGTAAAACAATTGGTATCAGAGCCTAGGTCATGGGTTTGAACCCCTTGCTTGTGTTCGGGGGATTGTTGCAAGGTGTGCACCCTTGGTCTCCTTTTCCTACAAAACACAATGCTTACGTTTGTGACATGGATTAATCACCTCTTGTGGATTCATGAACACCAATGATTGTCTCAGGCATTAACAAATCGATATTTTGGTGTAACAAAAACCTTTTATGCAACATGATGGGACTTTTAAAAATTTGTCACAAATTGTGCCTGGTTCTAGGGCTTGTCTATTCTTCCTTCATACTGGGGGGTTAATGTTAGGGTTTAAGGGTTTTGCTATGTAATACCCCTCCGTTTTGCTTCTCATTCGGTTTGCTTTATGCTATGTTTGGTTGCAGTTACTTTGATACTAGATACATTTTGTTATGATGTTTTGATCGCTACTATTGAGTGACAACTATTGTGTGATGTGTTGATCTAATTATTGTTTCTCATGCTTTAATGGAGTAATGATGTTGTAAAGTTAACATGAGATGTTATTATGAGACTATTGGAATTATGATGGAAGTGTCAGTTTCGATGAGTGTATTGGTGAAGAGGACGGGTTTGCATCACTCGCTTGTGAGTGCCCTGCAAATTCGTAATTTCTTCTTCACGATGTGTATTATATGCTGGATATATTGTATGATGTTGTTTACTTGGTTGCAGGATTGCAGGTACATGACATCGACTCCACCTGGTTTCACAGGTTTGAGCGTGTTGATCCAACGGTTAAGTTGAACGAGAGATAGTAGCTAGGTAACATGTGTCAAGTCTACGCCCTAACCTTATTGTGTCGTCAGTCGTGTGTGTTGAGTCATTGTCTGTCTTGTTTTAATGTTATTTAATTCTGAAGGATTTCTTGATTTGGAAATAGATATTTAGAATAATTGCATTTAAATCATGTTGATGGTTATTTAATTTAAATAATGCAATGTGGATAAAAGTTATATGTAAATTAATTAATTAAATTTAATCCAAGGGGGTTGAATTTAGTTATTAAATAATTAAATTAATCAATTAAACGTGATGCAAGAGAATGAAAGGAAATAAAAGAATTAAAATTAATTTTGGAATTTAATTTCAACATGTGGGAATTAAATTAGAAATTGTAATTAAATGTTTATTTTGAAAATTAGTTGCAACTTTGGAAATTAATTTATTATTTGAAATTGCATTGAAAGTGGGTTTTCAAAAATTGAAATTGAAATTGAAATTGAAATTGAAATTAATATCTAATTTGCATGTAATGTGAATTAGGGTTGTATTAGGTATTTTTGATTTACAAAGAATACATGTTTTAATTTTAGGGCAGAAAAAGTTTTAGGAAAAATACATTTTTACAGCAGAGAATAAATTTTGGAAAAATTTGCATAAGAAGGGTTTGAAGAAAGTTTTGATTGTAGAATTGATTGGAGGAAAGATTGTTTGCATTTGTTGGGTTTTGGATTGGATTCGTTGGAGGATTGAAGAAAGTTCAGGAAATCTTTGGAGGAGGCTTGCATAAGAAATTAATCTTTTCCTGTAGCTTCTTGATCCAGGTTTCCTCTTTGTGTTTTATTGTTCTTAACTGTTTTTAAAATAGTAGTGATTAAAGATTTGTTTGTTAAATCTGTTTTAGAAAATAAATTTGTTATTAGAAGAAAAGAATTAAATAAATTTAGATCTTTTGCCTTTTTGAAAATTCTTGAGTGAAAATTGTGAAAACCTCAGTTGAATTTAAATTATTTGAGGAAATCGATTATTTTGTTATTGGAATCAAACATAGAGATTGAACAATACATTTAGAATGTTTTTAGAAAATGAAACCCTCTGTAGAAAATCAAATTTTATTTTGAAAACCTTCTGTAGAAATTAGGTGGAGAAACTTTGAGGTTTGTTTGAAACTTTTAAATTTAATATAGATCCATTTTGGTTTAATTGTTCTTTTATTGTTCATGAATTCGAGAAGTTTTAAAATCTCTGAGAAATTAGTACTTCTGGAAAAGTTTTGCAATTTCACCTGTAGGTGAATGTTCTGAAAAACTTCTTCAATTTATTTGATAGGGGAAATTTAGGTTAAATATATATATTATATATACATACATATGTATATATATATATTATTATATATATATATATATATATATATATATATATATATATATATATATATACATATGTATATACATATACTACATATACTATTTTTGTATTAAAAAAAATTTAATTTAATTTTTGACGCACCGTCCATACGGCATCCTTGGTTATGGGGTTGAAGCCTTTGGAATTTTTATTTTTGTTAAATTTGCATTTTTTATTATTTTATTTCTGTGTGAGTTTATTGGGGAAGGCTGGGAGGCGCTGCCTCCACCGCCGCCCCCATGAGGGGACGACTGTGGAGGAAGGGCCTCTGCAGCCCCCCTCTCCCTTCGCGGTAAGTCTTGTGGGAGGCGTCGCTGCCATTGGTAGCGCCCTCCACACAGTATGTGGAGGGAGCGCTGCCAAGGGCAGTGCCGCCCCTCACCACCTTCATGGAGTTTGGGGAGCGGCGAATTTACAGCCGCACCCCCACTCTCCCTTTCCCTTTTTTTTTTGTAAAATGAAACCCTTAAATTTAAGGGGCGTGTGAACTGTACGGTGTGAGATTTTTTACTTTCGTTTTATTTAATATATGGTATATTTATATAATATATATAATGTATATATATTATACATATATGCAATGTATTGGTGTATATTAATGAGATATATATTTTATGAATGTATATGTTAAATATATATAGGTTAATATGATATTTGTTTTTTCATGATATCATATTCTTGTGTCAAATTGGAGATGGAGGGTATTGGTAATAAAAAGAATGCTTTCAATATTGTAGTAGTATCTATATAGTTAGATAACATAAGCAATTGGATAATTATGGAATATTGATTTATTTTATCAAAATAATGTGTTTGTTTAGTGAAATATACTAATATAGTTTTGATGTATAAATTTCATGAGTAATTTCAAATGGGTGAATAATTAATATTCATTTTTATTTTTATTTGTTTATCTTTTTTTACAAATTGCATGTAATTTGGTTTGGCATGGAAATTTTAAAAGATAAATTTTGAATGGAGTTTTTAAATAAAATGATTAATATGCATAATTCAGTTTAATAGGAAAAAGGTATTTTATATTAAATGATTAAATTATTTGAGTTAGTTGGAAAACGATAGGAATCCAGTTAATAGAGAACTGATGTTAGTTGTAGAAGTAAACATTGAATTTGATTTAAATTGTTTAAATTAGTATTTCCTTATATTTGTAGATTGAAGACACTTGTTTAATTATTTCAATTAAGTTGAAAGAGCAAAAGTTAATATTATTGTGAATAAGGATTTTTAAGGATAAAATTAGAATGCGTGGTATAGGTTTTGAATAGAAAATTGAAAAGATGGTTAGTGATAGTTTTACGTTGTATTAAAAGTAAATTAATAATTATTTAGTTTGATGAGGCAACTAATTATGTTTTATTTATTTCCATAGAGCAATTTAATCATTCTGATTGGAATATTAAAGAATATATGTAATTAAATTTGTTAATATATATATTTGGTGTCTATATAATATGGAGCATATATATATTAAAGCGTAAATTCGTTATCGTATTTTATTTTTAATAAGATGCATGCAATACATTATTGAGTAGAGATTTAAAATGGATTGATTAGTGAATATGGGTAAATGGATAGAGAAACGATATTTTATTATATTAAAGTGATTGAATGTTCTAAATAGAAAATTGAATGAGATGTAAGATTTGGTTAGGAAATGGAAAGAGTTTACTTGCATGGATTTGTGTCGATTTAAAAGTAAATTAAGAAGTTGTTTATATTGATGAGGCAAATAGTTATTTTAGTTTATTATATTTCAATTAGAGCAATTAATTTATTGTGAATGAAATATGAAAAAGAATATGGATTTAGTATATCCAAAAATAGTAATTTTCTTGTGATTGTCTTAAATGTTCTAGTTTCTCTGTATTTCGTAAAGGGATGTAAGTTTAAATTGTTTGAGACTTCCTATCATGGAAATAGAAATATGGGTATATGATTATTTGAGTTAACCCTGTAAGTGTGTCTTTGACCTTGTTAACGTTACCTATTGAATGAATATGGATTTAGGAAATCCAAATAATAGATTTGATTAATGACTTGAATGCTTTTGTTGCCATGTCGTCAAGTTGCATTGTGGGTTTTGGGATTTAGTGTTAGTCCTAAATTATAAGTCTTCCAGAAGAACTTAGAGGATAAGGGTTGTTGAATCTTTATGCCATCCAGTTGTTTTCCCTTGGGTAGTGCATGGCGTCTTTTTAGTTTTACCTGGTTTCCATGAATGGGGATGTTTTGTACCTCCTGTGAAAGGAGTGGACTATGTGTTTGTTGCCTCCAAGATGTTTGGAGTGAGTTCTATTATTTGTATCCTCCTTGTGTTGGAGTGGTTTTGATGCCTAGTTTGTATGCACTTGTGTTTCCCTTGGTGATTGGTTTGTGAGGGTGTTGTCCATTAGAAGAGTGGCTTTTGTTAGGGGCCAGAGCCCAAAGTGGTAAATCGGGTAACCTTCAGAAGTGAGTTAATCAAGTGATAATTAAATTAATGTACTTAAATGATTAGGATGCATTCAGACTAATCAAGATAATTTAATCCTCACTCATAGACACAAGGGCTCGTTTAGGCTTGGGATGAGTGAGAAGGCCTGGAATGGCATAGTCATTTATCTTGTTAGTACGAGAGGTATTTGATGCCACATGAGTGAGTATGAGGGCCGAGATTTGGTTGAGGCCACCAGGATTATCGGAGCCTATGAAGGATGCCCAGAGGAGATCTCATGACTACTATGCGATGACACTCTATCTAGGACAACAGTTGGTTTTGTTTTATGTGTATGGTTCTATGAACATACTTGATCTATTTTATGTCTGGAAGCAATGTGACCTATGTCAGTGATGTTGAAGTTGTACTTTATTTGTACTTGTATGGTAATTGAGTTGTACTTGTTTAGTTCATTTGTTTGGTTATATCAGTATGAGTCAGTATGAGTCTGCCTTTGGTTAGTGGTTGTAGATCTTTGTCCATGTTACATTATTACTATCTCCTAGCATGGGGGGTGGGCCTTCGGGTACCACTTGGTTGGGTGGAACATGCACCAAAACCGTTGGGTCTCCATCTTTCTTCAGTACTTGGTGGCGAGACATCTAGATGGAGAGCTCGTGATTCTTGTTGTAATTCTTTGCATTGTAATATTTCAATTTGTATAAGTTATTTTATCCCTCTTATGTTTATGAGGTGGAAATTCTGTATTTGTAACCTTATGTACTATTGCCTCATTTTGGGAATGAGTGATGTAACTATTGGATTAATTTAATGATTATGAGATTGTATCTTGGTTGATTATCTTATTATGTTATGTGGTATTCTTATGATGTATGATGTTTATTTCATAATGTTCATAAGGCTATGGTTTTATGTAATGTGTATGTGTGGGTTTAAGTAATCCTAACCTTGTAGCCTTAGAGGTTGTTGTTAATTAGTAAGTGAATGTGTATGTTAAATGCACTTTATAAAAAAAAAATTAGTTCGCTTATGACATTAATTGCAACTTCCTTTAAGGTTACTTGGCGGGGCATTACATGCTACCCTTGTTTAAAAATTATTTTCTTCAAACAAACACTTGTGTTATAATTCAGTGTTGACTTATCATTATGGGTTGCCGGTCGCTTAAGTCATTAGTGGAGCCTTTTATGTTACGTTGTTACTGGCCCCTTTACCTAACCCATCAGTTTCTTTGTGTTCGGGGTTAATATAAAATTTTCTTAAAAACATGGGTGGGAATTTTCCCAATGTTTAGACTTTAGTCTAAAATTTTGTGCCCTAAGGGCACCCCCCATTTTCCTAGTCGGTCCCATTATTATGAATAACTTTGTTCCATGTGCAGATTTGTGGACTGTTAGATCGATGAGTTCGAATCTGTACCGTTCCTCACAGACATCGCAGGGTTTTCAATGACATCACCAAAGTTGTGCGAGGTGTGCAAAATTCTACCACCTGTCGCGTACAGTGAGGTGGGACCGGTCCAGATCCACCAACTCTACTAAAAAAATCTATCAAATCGATGAAATCCTTTTAATGATAGGGATTGATGGGGATTAATTATGACCATCCCACGCCAACCTCACATGATCGAATTAATATTTTTGAAAGTGCTGCGAGGTGTGCGATATGGTGACACATCGCCTGGCTCTATGGTAGAAAGTGGCTGGTTGGGGCCCGGTGCTGGTCTGCGTGTCTCTGACTATGAAGTATGTGATTGGCCACTGGGTTTTCAATGATGTTTGACTCAATCTGAGTCGTTTGATGTGCCAACTTTTTATCACATCGATGGTCTGAATAGAAAATTTTGATCCTACCATGTGATGACTATTTGTGCTTTATAAATTACATTCATTAATGGTGCAAGTCTTTCAATGGATCTCATCCCGATTTCCATGCGTGCGAGCGGTTTTCTCTTGAAAATCATGATGGGTTGTACGTACTTTTCCATAAGTTTGGATATTTTTAGTGGTGAAATCAACGTCAGCCACTAATCACTTGCTTTCTAGTACTACAATTGGAGCATTAATGGTTTCTGCACTGACTTGCTCAATAAAAGCTTGCTAATTGTTTACTAGCATCATTGCATTTTTGATTCTGTGTTCACTTGCGAGTGATTGCTATTTTTGCAAAGTTTTGAGCCCGTGAGAAAAATGGGCATGTCAGTTGTTCTTGGTTCGCCACTATGCAGAAGTGCAAGGATGAGTGCTAAGAATTCACAGCGGGAGGTGATGCCAATTAAATAGAGCACTATCCTTGGTGCTCCTAGAGCCGTTGATGAGGGCATTGGGTCCCTCTCGAATCTTGTCAGGAGCAATCCTTAGCTCAAAGGACAGGTTACACGGGTTGAGGTAATTGGCTATGTAGAGGTAAGAGAGTCCGACAAGTGTGGTGAGGGGACTAAGGTTGAGGTGAAATATGGGCAATACAAGTCACCCATTGAGCTCTCTGGCGACTCTTGTGGAGAAAGTTCCAACCTTGATTTAGACTACCATAGCTACCTCATGGCCCTAACTGAATTGGTCTGTGCGAATGAAGAGGCCCTCACAACATATCCTATTGCCACGACGGCACCATGCATTGCTTCTAGTTTTGGTGTTAATGCTGAAAAGGGTAAGGTGATTCTCTTGCTTCATACTGAAGTGAGGACATAGAGTGGTTGCCTGTCTAGGGGACGTGTGGTTGTTCTTGGTGCGTGATGGTGGTGTGGTCATTGGGGTTGTGCGATTTTTCTTTGATGTTGTTGCTAGTTTTTGGGGTTTGATGTGGATGGGTGTGAAAGTGATGTGCTGGTGATTTGTTCTAGTCAACTGGTTACAAGGGTTGTAACCATTTTGATTCCCCTATTCGTGGTATGATTGTATCTAATGGTGGAGAATTTTGAAATGCTATTGAAATTTCATTTGGTTAAAATGAAATTAGGTTGAAATGTATCAATAATTGAGCCTGATGCTTGTTGCTCTCCTAGTCTATAAAGGAGATTTTAAGGCTCATTGTTGAGGTCAAATTTTTGAAGTCCTAAGGTTTGGGTGGTGTACTATGAATGCATATAATGTAGAATCTGGGAAGACTTAGTTAGTAAATCATTTTGGGTAGGATATGTACATGGGGTATGTGTACTATGCTTTATGTAATTACTGATATTGAAAGAAATCTAAAAAAATTAAGATAATTGCTCTCCTATGTGTGTTATGACAGATTGTGAATGAAATTATTAAGGGTTTTTTCATTCATCTTCAATGGTATATTTGAATGTTCACTTTCTTTCTTTAACTTAATGATTTAATCAAATGCTTGAAATGGAATTATAGGTCTGTGGTAATATGCTAAGGATTTGATAAGGAGTGCATTGTTTTAACTGTTGAATATTCTTATGGTGTAAGGCATTGTGAGGATAGTTTCAGTGATATCAGGGTTAGATCTCATGTGACTCCTACCCAATTGAATGAGGCACTAGTTAATTCATTCAGGGTTCTTTAAGAATTCAAGGCAGTCATCCCAAATGTGTGGGTTCAAAGTCAAAACATATTAATTTCAAATTCTATCTCTCTTGAGATGCAAGTCTCACATTGTATCTGTTTTCCTAGCTTTAGATAGTTGTTCTTACTTTGTACTTTTCCAAACCCCTGGTAGATGGTATCTATTAGCATTAGTATGAATATATCTATGTATTGAAGTGTTCTTGAGGCATGAAACACCATATGAACACAAGTAGGAACACCCTCCTTGGTTTCAGAGAACCTAAAGTGTAGGATATTTCAGTCTCTGACTGAATCTTGTCAGTTGGCCACTAACTTTGTGAATTCTTGAATATAGAGGTTGGCAACCTCTTAGAGAATTACAAAGCCTAGTTGGAAATTAAAAACACAAACAAAATGGCAACTCTACTGGGGATTAAACTCAGAAGTTTTGGTTGTAGACTGTATTGTTATAAAGTTATTATAAGCTTGAAATAATATTTATGACCAGAGGTTGAAAATTGTTGAATTATTTTCCCATCCAAATCACCTTCTGAATGGTGACTTCGTTGGGGAGAAATTCTGAGAAATTTAAAGAAAAAGGGAATCCCAGGAGTAGATGATAGTGTCCCAGAGTCAAGTATTTGGTGAATCTAAACTTTAAGTTTAGATGTTTGAAGGTTATGGACCTGGAAAGGGTTGGTAGCAACACAATCTCAAAGCATTTGACTTTGACTTTGTTGTGGAAGAAGACCCAAAACGTGATCTAATCTTAAGAGAATTTCATATTCATTTGAAATTCGGTCCCCTGTTAAAGAGGTGGCGACTCCGTCTAAAGAACCAATTGACATGCAAAAAAAAGTCCTAGATCTAAAAAATTTGCAGTTAGGGAGAAAAGGTCAACAAGTGCTACTTAATTTCTAGGTATCCTCATAAATCTAAAAGAAGCATTATTTTGTTTATGAGAAGTATTTATAACTAGGGATGATGAATGGTTCCTAATTAGATGAATTAGCACTAAGAAGGAACAGTGGTAGTTCTTTTCATACTTCTAATATGTAACCTATAATATCTATAATAGTTGAGGAGTATGTTCATTTTGACTTATGCCTCTAAGAAGGTCTTAAGGGATAAATATTCAATCTATGTAAAATAGAATAAATGCAATTAACATCCATGTTTTGTTTTGATTGAATATGGGTATAAGAAGGATTCCCTGTGAAATGGAAAGTAAAATTATGCAGGGAAAAAAAGTTTCACCAAGCCCTTCGAGGGATTTTGTGATTGAAAGGTATATGCCATTTTTTTTCAGTGGTATTAGAGGTTTCCCTAATTTTGATTCCTAAGAAGGTTAGGAATTATTTTCCCAAATTCACGGGGCGAATTTCAGAATCAACCTCTAAGCATTTGCAAAATTTCATGGATGTGATGGGGGATTATGAAGTCAATCATGAGCATGTTGTCATGAAGCTTTTTGTTCAATCCTTGAAGGATGATTCTAGGGATTGGTTCTCATATTTTCCTGCATGTTCTATTGATTCATGGAATCAATTTGTGACGACCTTTATTGAGCAATTTGGTGAAAGGGTAAACCCAAGTATGGTAAGTAAGACTTTTATGGGAATCCACATAGGAAAAAATGAGTTAGTCCCATCTTTTAATCTTAGGTTTTCAAATATTGTAAGAGAAATTCCTGAAGAAATGAGACCAAATGAGGCTGAATTTTTGGTTGTGTATCTTGGTCCATTCGATAAGAAAATGAGTTATGTATTAAGAGATAAGGATCCTACAACCTTATATTAGGCATATCAAATTGCTATGGACATTGAGAATAACATAAAATATTCAATGATGAAAGGGTATCTAGCTACAAGTGTTGGTTATCCTAACACACCTCATGCCAATAGAATTCAAAATTCAACTGGAGGAGATAATTTTCAAGATAGCAATGCTCTGGCAATAGTGATGTCTTCATCATTACAGTATGAGGATCATAATGAATTCCAAGTTGAACACCAGCTAGATTTGAGTAATGGTGATCAAAACTCTTTTATGCAAGAACTGTATGAAATGAGAAGATAGGGAGGGGAATCACCATTCAAATTGTTTTCGAGGTTTTTGGATGCCTTGATAGAGATCCTGAAAGAGTTCAGACCTAAAGTCTCTGTGTGCATTGATCTATTTTGTGAGATCTATGAACTTGGGTTGAATGCTTTGCCGAAAGAATTGAAGCCTTGTAACCTTGGCCAAGTTCCTAAATGGATAGAGATTGCAGAATCAACCAAGTATGGATATGCACAAAATTTGGATGACACTTATCCCTTTGAGGAATATTAGATAACCATGCAAACAGTTGAGGAGCAGTGTGATGGAGAAGTAAGTAAGACACAAAGTGCTTTTCCATGTCATGATGTGGTTAGTGATTACAATGTATATGTTGTTGAGGTTTTGTTACAAACTAATGAGTATGGTCCTAGGAGTGGTGATTGCATCTCTGAAGATGATGTGGAAACATATTCCTTACCTTAAGATTGTAATGGTATAGATTCTCATAATGTCACTTGTCTACAAGTGAGGGGACAAATTACATGTGATGAATACCTGGAGTGTACTCTAGGTTTGCTATCAATGGAACATGTTTATTGTGTGAATGATGAGAAATTTGAAGAAAAAGAGATGTGTGTTCAGTACTTTGATCTTGAGTACAATACTAAATATGGCTAGCACATTGATGAATGTATTGGTGCTATTAATGTTCCTAATTGTTTGTGTGAAGCAGAGATGGAAGTGTTTGTAATAAATCAAGTGGATGATGTGGTGTATAATGATGAAATAGGGAATTCATTTTGGAATAATCAAGTAGGGCATTATGGAAAATATATGGGTCTCGAGTCAAAATTATTATACATTAATGACAATGAAGAGTTTGCTGATTCACATGACAACAATGTTGCAGATTATGTTGATACTGCTGAAATTCTTGATACATGTATAGAGCAACCTAAAAATGAGAATAACAGTGAATTTCATACGGATGAGTATGCATTGGAGCACAACTATTCCTTGTTTTATACCCCTCATTTAAAAATGGACTTTTTGTCACCCCCTAAGGTGAACCCTTATGTGATGAAGAGAGGAAGTGTCAATTTTATTGCTGGTGAAAAGTTTTTAGCTTGTGCTGAAATTTTCACTTATAAATTAACACATACAACAATTGGTGTTGAACATGAGGAGGCCAGTGCACATAGCTGTCTTTATATTGCCCTTGTTATTATTGGGCTGCTAGAGCCTATTATTGAGGTGTTTCACATGGAGTTGGATGATATGAGATAGGAGGCAGTGTATTGCGAGGAGCCTAAGATGAATGCATTCAAAAATTTCCTGGGTGAAGATGTGACCAATGATTTTGATTTCTATGAAATCAGAAAGTGTTCTAGTTACCTGGACACAGATGTTAGCAGCTAGGCTTGTGTTGCAACCATCAAGGTGAATATTTCCTAGAATATGCATCTTTTGTTTTGGACGTTTTTGAATGTGAGCTGTATAACACACAACAAATTGTCTATGAGAGTTTTCACTTTAAGGTGCATACTTATTTGAATGTCAAATGTCAAATGGATCATGAAGTTTTTTCTCTCTCAACCCAAGACAATGAGCAACCTCCCAAAGGAAAATATTATGCTGGTCATGAATTGCAGTTAGTATGTAGATGCAGATTGCAGATTGACAGAATGGATGGTGACATTGGAAAGCATAATGATACTTTGGGGCATAGTGATGACTTGAGTGGCATATGGACACTTAAGGGCAATATTTACAGACTTAGTTTACTCTAGATAACAAAGAATTTTGTTTTTGACAAGGGTAAACTCTGGTCTTCCTTGTTTGGGGGCCTTCAGGCCACCAAGTTGGATATGAAGTAAGTTCTAGTGCAACACAGTGGAGCATGTTTTATGGCACCTATCTGATTCAATGTTTGGTCTACTCCCTAGAGATCTAGGTTCTTGCTATGCCCACAAGGGGAATACATCCCCAGTCGGAGCCATTGATGAGACTTTTAAAAATTTATCAAAAATTGTGCCTGGTTCTAGGGCTTGTCTATTCTCCCTTCATACTAGGGGGGTTAATGTTAGGGTTTAAGGGTTTTCCTACCCTTGTTTAAAACTTGTTTTCTTCAAACAAACCCTTACATTATAATTAAGCGTTGACTTATCATTGTGGGTTGTTGGTTGCTTAAGTCATTAGCAGAGCCTTTTATGTCATGTTGTTACTGACCCCTTTACCTAACCCATTGGTTTCTTTGTGTTCGGGGTTAATATAATTTTTTCTTAAAAAAATGGGTGGGCATTTTTCCAATGTTTAGAATTTAGTCTAAAATTTTGTGCCCTAAGGGTTACCCCCCATTTTCCTAGTCGATCCCATTATTATGAATAAATTTGTTCCATGTGAAGATTTGTGGACCATCAGATCGGTGAGTTCGAATATTCTAGACCGTTTCTCATGGACCTCAAAGGGTTTTCAATGACATCACCAAAGTTGTGTGAGGTGTGCAAAATGATGCCACCTATCGCGAACAGTGAGGTGGGGCCGGTCCAAATCCACCAACGCTGCTAAAAAGCTATCAAATCAACGACAAACTTTTAATGATAGGGATTGATGGGGATTAATTATGACCATCCTTCGCCAAACTCGCACAATTAAATTAATGTTTTCGAAAGTGCTATGCCGTGTGCAAGCTAGTGACACATCACCTAGCTCTGTGGTACAAAGTGGCTGGTTGGGGTGCATTGCTGGCCTACGTGTCTCTGACTATGAATTATGTGATTGACCGCTGGGTTTTCCAAATGGTGACGTGGGTTTTCAATGATGTTTGACTCGATTTGAGTTGTTCAATGTGCCAACTCCTTATCACATCAACGGTCTGAATTCAAAAATTTGATCCAACAATGTGATGACTATTTACACTTTGTAAATTAAATTCATTAATGGCGCAAGTCTTTCGATGGATCTCATCCTGATTTCCATGCATGCGAATGGTTTTCTCTTGGCAATCATGATGGGTTGTACGCAGTTTTCCATAAGTTTGGAGATTTTTAGTGGTGAAATCAACGTCAACCACTAATCACTTGCTCGCTTGTACTGCAATTGGAGCATTAATGGTTTCTGCATCGGTTTTCTCGATAAATGCTTGCTAATTGTTCATTAGCATCATTGCATTTTGAAGTCTGTGTTCACTTGTGAGTTATTGCTATTCTTGCAGAGTTTTGATCCCACGAGAAAAATGGGTAAGTTAGTTGTTCCTAGTTCACCACTACACAAAAGTGCAAGGATGAGTGCTAAGAATTCGCATAGGGAGGTGATGCGAATTAAACAAAGCACTGTTCTTGGTGCTCTTGGAGCCATTGATGAGGGTGTTGGGTCCCTCCCGACTCTCGTCAGGAGTAGTTCTCGTCTCAAAGGATAGGTTACATGGGTTGAGGTAATTGGCTATGAAAAGGCAAGAGAGTCTAATGGGTGTGGCGAGGGGGCTGAGGTCGAGGTGAAATCTGGGCGATACAAGTCACCCATTGAGCTCTCTGGTGGCTCTTGTGGTGAAAGTTATGACACTGATTTAGAATACTGTAGCTACCTTGTGGCCCTGACTGAATTGGTCAGTATGAATGAAGAGGTCCTCGCGGCATCTCCTATTGCCATGGTGACACCGTGCGTTGCTTTTGGTTTTTGTGTTAATGCTGACAAGGGTAAGGTGATGCTCTCGCTTCATACTGAAGCGAGGACATAGAGTGGTCACCTATATAGGGGACATGTGGTTGTTCCTGGTGCATGATGGTGGTGTGGTCGTCGGTGTCGTGCAATTTTGGTCTGGCGTTGTTGCTAGTTTTTGGGGTCTGATGTGGATGGGTGCGAAAGTGATGTGGTGGTAATTTGTTCTGGTCAACTGGTTACAAGGGTTGTAACTAAACGTTTTGATTCCCCTGTTCGTGGTATGATTGCATCTAATTGTGGGGAATTTTGAAATGCTATTGAAATTTCATTTGGTTAAAATAAAATTAGGTTGAAATGTATCAACAATTGAGCTTGATGCTTATTGCTCTCCTGGTCTATAAAGGAGATTTCAAGGCTCATTGTTGAGGTTGGATTTTTGAAGTCCTAAGGTTTGGCTGGTGTACTGTGAATGCATACAAATGCAGAATCTGGGAAGACTTAGTTAGTAAACCATTTTGGGTAGGATATGTACATGGGGTATGCATACTATTCTTTATGCAATTACTGATATTGAAAGAAATGTAAAAAATTTAAGACAGTTGCTCTCCTCTGTGTGTTATGATAGATTGTGAATGAAATTATTAAGGGTTTTTTCATTCATCTTCAATGGTATATTTGAATTTATGATTCACTTTCTTGCTTTAACTTAATGAGTTAATCAAATGCTTGAAATGGAATTATTGGTCTGTGGTAATATGCTAAGGATCTGATAAGGAGTGCATTGTTTTAAATGTTGAAAGTTGTTATGGTGTAAGGCATTGTGAGGATAGTTTCAGTGGTATCAAGGTTAGATCTCATGTGACTCCTACCCAATTGAATGAGGCATTGGTTAATTCGTTCAGGGTTCTTGAAGAATTCAAGGTAGTCATCCCAAACATGTGGGTTCAAAGTTAAAACATATTAATTTGAAATTATATCTCTCTTGAGATGCAAGTCTCACATTGTATCCATTTTCCTAGCTTTAGATAGTTGTTCTTACTCAGTGGTTTTCCAAACCCCTAGTAGATGGTATCTATTAGCATTGGTAGGAATATATTTGTGTATTGAAGTGTTCTTGAGGCATGAAACACCATATGAACACAATTAGGAACACCCTCCTTGGTTTCACAGAACCTAAAGTGTAGGAGATTTCAGTCTTTGACTGAATCTTGTCAGTTGGCTACTAACTTTGTGAATTGTTGAATATAGAGGTTGGCAACCTCTTAGAGAATTACAAAGCCTAGCTGGAAATTAAAAACACCAACACAACAATAAGGAGTTGTTTCTATGTCTTGAGGCCACATGCTCCACTTGTCTTATGATACTTCCTAGGTTCTTTTGTAGGTTCAACTAGTTCAAATCCTAGATCCATGATTTCTACACACTGTATTTTGTTTGTGACATCATGCATAAAACTTATTATGTTTGTTATTTGTAGACTTGCTATATAATGTATTTATTCATTTTGAGTAAAATTATTGGTTTTCATAATATATTCTTACTTTTTAGTGCTACATGTGTTTATTGAACCTAATTCCTTTATGAAATACAACTATGGGCATGTTTTATGATTAGAAATTTTGAGTTTAAGACCATGGGGCCTATGCATGTAGTATACCTAAGTTTTATATCTACTAAGTTGTAAGTAAGGGATTACATCCATAGTTTTTTTTCATGCATGTGAGTTGATGGACTATAGATATACTTATTCAAATGTCACCAAGAAAAATTTCAAGTTTTAATATCTATTTGAGTTTGATTGTGACTAGTGAAGCTCATATGGAGAAAAAGTGAATTCTATATAGGCCATATTTTTTAATGCCTCTATCATGTTTTATATTATTTTATTGTGGTTTTAGGTACTTTGTGAACCCATTATTTTCTTAAATCTTGGTCAATTTAATAGATTTATATCTAGATCTAGAATCAATATTTTAAGTTTGGACTTCTTTGTAAGATGATATAATACATGTGGTGTGTTATTTTGATGGAAGAAAAAAAATGTTAATGGTGGACAAAAAATACATTTATAAGGGTCAATGTTTGCTTGTGCCTTACATAAAAAATTCTAGATTTTTTTAACACCATACTCAACTAATCTAAGATAAAATCATATCTAGGTGTTATTGAATGGATATGATTTTATCCCATATGCATAATTTTGGTCCTAAGTTTATTCTTATGCATGTATAATGATTTATAGACTAAAATATTGACATGGTCCCATGTGCCCTACTTATTTGTAATTATTGTGTGTTGATGGATTGCAAATGCTTATTTGGATGTGATTGAATAATACTTTCAAGTTTTGTTATTTATTTGAGGTTTATTTTAATTAGTGGGCCCATGCTTATCAAACATATTTTGATATTATATTCACATATATGTCATTAATATTTCAAAATTGAACCTATTAATTTTGTATGTAGTTATTTATGTAGTACTTGAGGATAATATATTGTTGACACATATGATCTACGAATGGATGTTTCAAGTTTCCATGTATAATTGACTTGTGATTGTAAATATTGATGCACCTCAAGGTTTTAAAGATAATGAGGATGATGGGCCCAACTATGCATAACTAATTCCCTTTGTTAATAGGTAATTATTAATAAGAGGTTTTATGTGTTATGGCCATAGGTGATGTGTTTTTCTTTGGCTTATTGAAGTGAGCATGTGGCTTATAGGAATCAATTTTATTTATTTGGGTGACCATTATCTATTATTATTGATGGGTCTATCCGTGTTTAAGTAACTTGAAGTGGTCATTGTTTTTGAGTGGCATACACTTTAATAAACATATTTGAGTCAATATTTTAAGTGTTTTTATTCTATTGAAGGAGTGAAAATATATTTAAAATGTATATGATATGCATTTATATATGACTTAGGAAAACTAGGTGCATTTACTACTCTAAGAAAGAATTTGGGTAAGGTAGCTAGGTATAGAAATTCATGTCAGAATCTAGATAGACAGAGATAAAAATTGATTACATTTATTATGGTTAAAAAATTAGTTAATGGAAATAGGGAGAAAATATTAGGCTTACAATATGATTCAATACTCCAATGTCATGAGTTTCCATACATTTCTTCTTGGTGATGCTCAAGATGAGTCAAGATTTAGGAAATATAGAAAATATGGTTAATTTTGAGCTAATAAAAATATTTTCTCATATAAATAGATTGGGTGATTATATTCTAAAGTGTTTAAATATAATAGTAGAAATGGCCTTGTGTGATTAGCTTGTGTCCATCCAATTATTTTGACTAAGCTAATTGTGCATATTTATCTTGTAAATAATTTATTACTAGAATAAATTAGCAAATGTATCAATTGAAAATACAACTAGATGTGGATGTGATTTTTATACACAGGAATTACAAAGGTATTAAGATATTAGTGATATCTAGGAAAATCTTGTGGGCTATATATATTTTTTCACTTGATAAAAAGAGGTTGCTTCTGAGTTTTTTGGTGGCTTGTTGGGGTATTCTTTGGTTGTTCTTCAATACTTATGATCATTATGTCTAGTTCTATTTTTCATTTGTGTAAGAAGCACAATATTTTGATAATGTGTCCATTTATATAAGCTTTTCTATTAATTTTGTTTTCTTGTATGGTATTCAATATACATTTTAGTTATTTTTTACACAAGTTTGATTGATATGTGTTACACTCAACTAGTTGACTTAAGAAAGTTGTAATTATTATTATCAAGGCCCTTTATTGCTGTAATATATAAAATAGTTGGGTTGATTATAGAATATTCAAAGTATTCCCTATCTTTTGTATCTTATAAGACATCTTTGGAATAAATTTAAAGAAATATATAATAGACATTATGTGAGCCTAGTGAATTCCTTGTTTTAATTTTTTCTTAAAATTAGATTTATCTAATACACATAAGTTTTATTCATTTTCAAACAAATGGGATAAAAACCTTTCATGAATCATTTAGATTAAGTTACTAGTCTTATTATAACTTGGATTTCTATGACATTAGTCTAAAAAGTAAAAAATAATGTATGTTATTTTTAATTTTTATTTTAATTTATCCCACCAAGTTATATAACCTATTGTACTTGAATTTTGTAACCTTATGTGAGGTCCCCATATCTATATCTATCTCCATTTTCTATTTATTTATATATATATATATCACTCTCCCTCTCTCCCTCTCTCTCTCACTCTCTCTATTTATCTCTCTCCCTCTCTCTATCTCTTCAAATATATCTCACTTTCTTTATCTCTCTCCCTCTCCCTCTATATTTTTATTTCTCTCTCTCACTATATCTTTATGTCTCTTTCCCTCTACTCTCAAATTTTCTATCTCTCTATCCCCCCTCTCTCTTTATCTTTATCTATCCCCATGCTCTCATTGACCCTCTCTCCCTTCATTATTCTCTACCTTTATATATCTATCTCTCTCCCTTCTCCTTCTCCTTCTATATTTTTCTATCTCACTCTCACAATCTATTTATGTTTCTCTTTCTCTCTATCTTTATTTATCTCCCTATCCCTCTCTATATCTTCCTATCCCCCTCTCTTTATATTTTTCATCATCTCCCTCTTTCACACAAACACACACACTCCCTTCCTCTCCATCTCTCTCCCTCACTCTCTATCTATTTATCCCATTTTCCTTCCTCTCTCTTTATCTCTCTCCCTCTCCCTATCTCCATCCCTTTCCCTCACTCTCTCTATATGTCCGCTCTATCCCTCTCTCCCTTTCTATATATCTTTTCCTTATATATTTCTTTTTATTTCTCCCTCAATGTCTCTATATCTCTTCCTCTCTCTCTATCTCACTCTAACTCTCTATCTCTCTATCTCTCCTTCTCTCTCTATCTCTTTACATATATATCATTATCTCTATATTTCTCTCCATCTCCCTCCATTTCTCTCAATATTCCTCTATCAATTTATATCTCCCATTATATATTTATGTTTTTCTCTCCTCCTCAGCTCTATCCTCTTTATTTATCTACCTATCCCCCTTTATCTCCCCCCTCTCTACTTCTATCCCTCTTTGTATCTATATCCTCCCTCCTTCTCCCCCTCTACCTATCTTCTATCTCTCTCATAATTTATTTATGTTTCTCTCCATCTCAATATTTATCTCTCTATCTCACTCTTTCTCCCTATTTATCTCTCTCACTCTTACAATCTATCAAGCTCCCTCTTCGTATATTTTTTTCAATCTATCTAGTGTCCCTATCTAGAGCTTAATACCATTTTCATCTATCTAAGAACCCTATTTATACATATATGTCATTTTCACTTGTCCAATAATATTGTTTAGACATATTATAATTACACCTTTATAGAACACTTGCTAAGATATCTATGCTAGTTTCAATTCCCCTTTATTAAAACTTAGCTATTACAAATCATAGATTTGGCTAGATTTTTCAACCTTTTATTCTTTATAGAAGATATTAATTTTAGTTTTCATCAGTATTTTTTTTCCATTCTATCTATTTTACTTATTCTTCTACAAGATTAATATATTAGGTTTTTTTATCCATTTATATTTTCTATGCATCCCAGGTTCCTAATTATAATTATATATCTAATATAACATACAAGATAAATTAAGTGAAAATTTGAAATTTAATAGATTTGAATTATGAATGGAAGGTGGGCTTTCTCCATCCATATTAGACACCTTCAAAATTTGTATCTACTTAGTGCTCATATATAGACACTTGCACCATACAAATCGCCCCTTTTTAAGAGGGTTCTTCTTGTAGATTATAAATTTGGAGAAAAAACTCCCATAGTCTTTGTCAACCCATAAAGTTGGAAACATTAGTATCCCAGTTGCATCTAATTTCTTTTCTTCACAATTTTATCTCTCCTCATCCTAGTTCATGTTTGTTTTCTTCTATTCTAAAATTTATATTTCTAATTTATATCTCTCGATTAAAAAATATAAAAAAGTGATCCTAAGTCTAAATGATTAGAACAATAAATGATTCAAGGCCTTTTCCTAGGGGTTCATTACGAGGGAGATCAACAAGGTGGGTAGATTGAATTTAAACCATGAAGGTGAGCCAATAAAACTTGGATCTCCTTGTTATTGAGTCCGAGAATGGATTATAATTGATTTTCTTTGATTAAACTAATTATATTATGTGCCCTAATATAAAAATGTAAGACCTTGATAATGTATAGATTGAAGAAAAAGTTTGTAGGTAGATCTAGGATGTGTAAATGAATATATGTACATGCCCATAAAAATTAGTTTTAGCCACTGTAGGATGACATAGGAACCTTAGGGAATATGGTTTCTTCTAGGAGTGTCGTACTTTATTTTTGAGTTCCTTTGATGATAGATCTAAAATTTTGATTTCTAGTTGCAAAGTTATTGGAACACAATCAAATAATTCTATAGGCGAGTTTTCATGAGTTGACAAGATGTAGGGTTTCAAATGCAACAATGAAAAATTTATCTTCAAGCTTCCATTAATACTCTTTAAACTTAAAATCTTCACATTCATAAATAGAATAAAGGTTGTGTCATTTAGGGGATTTCCTTAGTTAAACCCCATGATAGGATTTCTACTTCTATAATGGCAATTTCAATGATAAAATGATAATGTATAGGAAGGAATGATGAAATCACAAAGGATTGCAACTCACCACCCTTCATTGGATTCCTTGAAGGAATGAAGTCATGTAGATCACCTGAAGGTGTTGGAACTTTCTTGCTTGATTTTATAGAATGCTTTGGAGACCAAAAAAGGGGCTATCCTTCATAAAAAAATGATAATATGATAACATGAACTCACATACACTTTGACATGACTTTTGGATCTTGAATTGCTACAATAAATCATTTAAATGCTTCTCTTGAATTTCTCTTGAATGATATTAATGTTTACCACTTGCTAGATTATTTTTTTTATATTTTAAATGATGCAATAAATAGGTATTTGTAGGTATTTATTCAATTTCCCAAAAATTACATCTTGATAGCCAACCTTTGCATGTTGGGTTTCAAATCTTAAAATATTGACATTGACATATTAAAAATTGGGTCCCATCACAATAGGAGGACTTAGACACCCTAGGGTGTCCCAATCCTAGACCCATTTTCTAGGACATGAGGTGTTAGGGGAAAAACATTAAATGGAAGTATTTTTTCAATATTTGCAATTTGTTGAAAAATGGTAAAAATATGCCTTAGAATACAAAATTTAAGAAATTAGGAGCTTAATTAGATCCAATAAATTAAATGGGAAAACATAGTGTGAAATTATTAAGGGTGATAGTTTTTTATGCTATATTTAGCCCCCACTTTAGTGAGAGTATGAACTTATGCTCAAAATCATACTAAAGTAGAAATATATCAAGAGGGGTCTGATTGCCCCAATGTTGAAGCAGTAGGATGACAATGAATCTATGGGGGTGATCAAGCACCTAGGATTCATGATCCTCTGACAAGATAACATAACCAAAAAGGAACACACATGCATGAAATGCAACAAGATAAAATATACAAGCATATATGTCAGGAAGAAAGAAGCATACATGATGAGAACACATGGAATGATGGTTTATGAAGATGATGAAAAAATAAAATCAAGCATGATGTAAAAATGAAGAAGAGACATAAAAGGCATGTAATAAACACAAGGTTGGTACTAAAGGATTCAAGTCGATAAGGCAAAGAGACGTTAGTTTGAAATTGTCTCAAATACCAAATGTCATTCATCGAATAAATGTTAGCTAAGATAAAGCTCCCATGAGGACTAACAAGTTATGTTATGCCAAATCACTCATGAGCCACATGGATCTACTAGCAAGAAAACTATGCTATGCTAGGTGTCCATGCAATATGATGGGTTCTATAGGTTTATTATGGTATGTTATGCTAAAAACTCATGAAACACATGGCTCCACTAGAAAGAAAAGTGTACTATACTAGTTTTCCATGTTAAAAGGAATTCATGACTCACACCATAGAAAATTATGATATTTATAGGTGAATCACAAACTAAAAGGTACATGGGCTAGTGAAGTTCAATATTCACTAGGTGAGCCCCAATACAAGGTAGAAAAATGAGAAACACACTAGGTCTAATGAAGTACGCTAGTCACTAGGTGTGCACCCATGTAAACCATACCAAGAGTTATACTCCCTAATAACTCTAATAAGATTCTATAAAAATGATCAAGATGCTATGCCATACAACACTAAATTCAACACTTGTGAATAAAGTGAAGAAAAAATTCTAAACTCACCTAAGGAGGTATATAAAGGATGATAGGATAAGGGAAAAACCTTAAAGGGTATTATAAAAAACACCCACAAAAGGTGAAAATAAAAATCAACAAAGGGGATTTGCTAAATATGTGAAATGTCACACCTTAGGTAACATCGCACATGATGTCACCATGAAGAGAGAACAAGTCAAGGAATAAAATGATCACATATTAGGGAATACTAGCCATAGTGTTACCAAAAATAGGAACACCATATGTCAAGAAAGTTCATACTCTTAAAAGGGATATCAAGCTTAATATCACCACCAAAGAGACACTCACATAGATCAATAAAGACACACTTTGATTGAAAATGTCACACTTCCTAGGAGATATATGCTATCACCACTAAGAAGGGGCCATTTTATATACAAATAATAAATGGAGGACTCTATGCCCCCCTTAAAATATTAGTATACATGCTACAATAATATTTTAAGGAGATACAAAAGAGATCCCTTTCTAGAAGGAATGAACCTAACACAAGGCTACTTAACCCTTTGCCTCCCAAGTGTAGGGACAAAGGCGAGCCAAAATGGATGATGATATGCTGCTCCTTGTAAAATGAAATATGATTGCATAAAGATTAATTTATACCCTCATGGATGCTAGTGAGTATTGTGTGATAAGTGAAAACTCTCACATGACAAGGAACATCAACTAATACTATTTTTCATGATTAAGTGAAGGTATTTTTAATATTTTTGTTATTTTTCAAGGATAGTAGCCAATACCTATTATTATTTTTAACATAATAATATCTATGGGGACACATATACTTTGTTCTTTTAAATCACATCCTTTTCCATTATATCCAAGTTGAACTTTAAAATCTCATAACCTATTCCATAAATAACTTCCATTTCTTTCGAGGAAGGTTGTTTTTCATAAGAATCTTTATTATAAGTGGATGTATATTTTTGTTTTCCTCTTTGATAGAAGTTATAGATTTGAATCTTAGTTTTGATGACTCTATATTAGATTATGTTGATATCATTGTGGATTCTTTATCTTTCTTTGATTTTGATTACATGTAATATTGTACTCCCCCATGAATGTAGGTGTGAAATATAATGAACCCTAATCATCTTCTAGGGTAAAATAACAATATTGTCTCTCACATTTTGGCCAAGATGGAAATTTATATCACCATTTTTAACTAAATCTTCACCTTCTCAGACTTGGAGAAGCTAAATCGTTAAGAATTTGAAGATGATGAAAAATATTATTTTGTGTAAATTTGTGTGTAGATTCTAAATATATATTTTTTATTTTTTTTGAAATAAATCATGGATCTTTCAACATCTTCTTTAATTACTAGTTTTAAAGAGTAAACAACATTTTTTGAATGTAATTTTTATGTCATCAAACATAATTTTTTTTCTAGAAAGGATATTTAAAAAAATAAAAAATATATAGATTCTTAACATCAATATCTAGGGAAAGGATAGTTTTTCATAATTTTTTGTTACATATTATTTTTAATAGATCTTGAAGTCATTGTAACTATAATTTTGACATAGGTGTATGCCATCAAACATAACTTGTGTATAATTAAATTCTTTTTTTTTGTAAAACAAGGAAATAAATACCTAGGGAAAAGGTATTTTTTGATTATTTTTTTAATGGGTTACTATTTTTCCTCCACTATAGAATGAACAACTTGATGTTCAGTGAAAAACCTATGTTTAGTAAAAAATAAAAATTAAGTACATGATAACATGAATATATATCAAAACTATAATTTTTGGAAAATTCATTTCGAGGGCTACAATCTTGCAAAATATAATTTCTAAATGACTTTATTTAATCCCTCAAAAGTTAAAGAAAATGTTTTTTTTTTTCAAAATTTTGATAGGTGAAAAGGAGACTCCATTGTGGATATGATTTATTAAGTTAGAGGGGTTCTATACAAGGGGGTTTGATCTAAGGGGGTATTATCTAACCCTCTTCAGATAAAACCCTTTCGATGAAACCTCTCAAGGCTTAAATCATTATTTTTCCTAAAATTAAGCGATTTCAAGAAAAAACCAAGATGTCCCAAAAGTGGGACACACTATGTGACAAAACCCTTGAACAATTTTTTCATGGATGAAAGAAACTCATCTTTGTCCTCAACTTGTAAATGTTATATTATTGTAGTTGGTGTTTGTGTACTAAGAGGATTTTCTATTCCTATTTTAGTTTGGAAATAATGTTTAGATTTGAGATCACCTTTTATAGTGTAAACCTTATTGTTGTAAGTGTATTTAAATTAAGTGATGAAGCATTGAAGGTAATCCATTCATTTAATGAACCCATGGTCTACTTGTGAAGCAAAATTTTTCCTTAGTCTATTTTTGACTTTCAACTTTACTTTTGTCTTCGAGAAGATCCACACACGAAGATGTTGTGTTTTTGATTGGCTCACAATGTGCCATGTGGTGGCTGCGCACGCTTTATTAATTGCTTTCCTTTTGACTGGGAGTCAGGCCACGTGTCAGCTTGGCAGACAATTTCTTAAAATCACTTTTTGCAAATATGATATTATCCACCTGTTTGACATGTCATCTCTTCGCTGTTGAGGAGTTGTACCTTGGGAGTCTTCATTTGGAGTCTGTCGAAATGCATCTTACCTTGTTCTAGAGAAGGATGTGAGTTGGTGCCGCCAAAGCCACTTGACCGTTTGACAAGACCTTTTCTAGGCTATTCTTCTAGGATCCGAGTGATTACGAGGGGCAATCCTGTTAAAATATCTAAAGGGCATTAATGTGAAAATTGAAAGTTGAAAAGAAGGATTGCAGTGACCTAACTAAAAGACCTAGGATCAAATTCCAAGCTATTAGGTGCAGACATCTGGCAATCATTACTTATGAATGAATTTAGAATTTCTCTCTCCTTGGTGGCTATAAATTAGAAATGACATGTAAAAAGGGTTCTTGAAGTTTTCCTTTTAGAAATTTTTTCTTTAGCTTTCATAGTTATAGGAGTATTTTCTTTAAAATTTGCAGAACACTACTTCAATGTGGCATGTTATGTCTTTTATATACTCAAACTATTGTCAGATTTGAGAGAAATATCTGAAACTGTGCATGATATGGACTTTGTCAATATTTCCTTCTTTATATCTTCATCCAAAATAGAACACCATGTCTTGCTTAATTTGAATAGTTTGATTATTTGATTTCTATGTTGTTTGTATGCATGATAAAGTTATAATCTATAGAAATTGGATTATGTCATTGGAGTTCTCTAATTTCTTTATAGGTCATCATTTCTTCATGTTATGCTATATTAAGAGGAAGAGTTTATGCAATTTTTGAATGTTTGTTCTGTGGACTCTTGGAACTTCTATGTTTGGTCAGATATCAATACATACTTCCTGCAGGTGGATTGAATGATTGCATTATACTTGTATCTAGCCTCTGTTGCTTGTTCTCTTCCCAAAAATGAAATGATGCGGTGTTTTGTATCTATCATGTCATTCATAGAAAGGAACTTGTGGTTTTCAAATGTTGTAAAAGAATTGGTATATCGCCAATTTTTATGTTTTTATGTTTACATTTCTTTGTACTCTTTTCCCAAACTTATAGAAGATCCAACTTTCTATAAAAATCCCAGAGGTATTCAATGAGGTGCATATTGTTCCCCCACTCACTAAATTTACCACAAGACTATAGGAGTGGCACAAGATTTGATGATCAACAGTTCTTTTTCTAGCACGCTTGGTGGGATAAGTTCCGAAGGCCTGATTAGAAGTCGGAAATATTTCTAAATCAGACCAAGGAAGGAAACTAAAGGTTTCATGCCCAGGGTTCAAATAAGAGCATCCTTGAAGGGTAAATTTTAGTACTCCCAACTACCCTCCTCGATACCTAGGAGAAGAAGAGTTACAGGTTTTGTATCGCCTATAAGAAATAGTAGAGTAAAGAGTAAGAGTCTGAAGTTTAGAGCCTTATCTACTCCACCTGGAGGTCAAATTTCCAAATAAGAGTACTAGTTTACCCAATCCATAGGAACCTTTTCTCCATGGCCCATGCACCTCCTCCTACACCCAGAAAGTTTGTAACTTGGGACCATGGTAGTCAGCTACTACCACCTACTCCTCCTGATGTCTGGCCCACCATACCCATTAACACCCTGAAGGCTATTCTAAAATTCTTTATGGAGGAATTTAAAAACCCTAATGAGCACCTCCAAGATGTATCAGAGGTATGTAGAGTGCATAATATTATGGAGGAGAATATTGCTATAAGATTGCTGGCCACCTCTTTCAAAGGGAAGGCTCAAGAATTGTATAGATCTTTGAATTTTGGCTCCATCAGCTCGTGGCATGAGCATGGAGAAAAGTTGTTTGAAATTTTTTTGAAAAAATGAGATCGTTCTTCACTACTGCATCAACTGATTACCATTAAGAGAGCTCCACAATAAGATATGAGCAACTTCAACACCAAGTTTAACCAAACCTAGTAGAGGATCCTTGTGACTGCCCGACCTCAAGCTACGATGGCGTTCATGTTTTACCTGAAGGCTATCAATTCAAATACTGCAATCATGATAACTTCTATGGAAGGGGATACCATACTTGATGTCTACGAGGTGGCGGTACACATAGAGAATAGTTTGATAGATGTTAGGAAGCTACCGTCATGACCTTTGATGCTCATTTTTGCGGAAATCTCAAGCATGCCAGTTCAAGAGGAGTCTGCTATGAGAACTTCCGTGACACAAGTGACAGGATGATTTTCACCCCAATCTATGTACATGTACCCTACCACTCGATCAAGTACATTGGGGTATTACTTTGTGGTGGCAGACATTAATTATATGAAGAGTCTAATGCAGTCTTTTGCTAATGAGTTAGTTCTCAATAAGCATCAACAAGTGGCTCCTCCAAAGCAAGCCACTCAAACCTACCAGGGAGGAAGGCCTTTCTATAACCAAAAAAAATACCAAGGACCTTTAGGTTGGGGAGGTCAACAAGTGGCTCCCACCAACCAGATAGTTTCGATCACCATGCCGCTATAGATAGTCAAGGACAACTACAACAAAGAGTTGATTTTACGTCAAAATAACTTGGTGGATGATGAAAACACATGGTGCTTTCCCTGCAATGATAGCCATATGCCCTGAAATTTCCCAAAGGGAAACATGTGACAAAAGATAAAAGAGAAAAGAAATAAAGGAATGCTTCTGAATACGGAAGGTTATGAATCACCCGAAATAGAGAATGCCCATTTTAAAGCACAGATGCAAGGGATTTTTGTAGAGAAAGAGTTGGATATCACACTTGATCAAGTTCTTTTTTCCTGGATGGAGGAAGAAGATGTGGTATTCATGAACGAATCTCTGACTACTAGTTCTCCATAGGTACAATCTAACTACAACACTAGATCCAAGAGAAGGCTCATGGGAGAATACATGCCACAAGCTCCGCCTCGTCCTCAGCCTTGCCAGGGTATGTATAGGATCATGATGGGCCAAAAAGTGGCAATATGTAAATGATATGATGCCCCATGTGGTTGATGAATTTTTTTTAACCCAAAATTGATGAAACGAAAAGGGTTTTTAAAGGAGATTCTCAGCTTTCCACCAATATAAATTATTCTTTACTTTGAATTTAATAAATAATTATTATTCATTTTCTATTTGAATTATGACTAAAATCCTGCTTGATAGGCTGATTGAAAAACATCTATAGCTTTCAAACGATATTACATTTTTTGAATCCGAAATATGCATCACATTCAATGATTTGCATACTATAGGATTAAAAATAAATAAAATATTCATGAAGTTTTGACCAAGTTAAGGTGGTTAGACATATGATTTTTTATATTTTTAAAAAGTTGTAATAAAAAAATCATAATTAATTATTTACTTGGAAAAAAATTACAACAAAATATGCATCACATCGAGACATGAGTCCTCTACTTATATCTAAAATATTATAAAAAAATATAATCATTTTATTGTGGTTAGGGTGGTTAGACAAACACCTACTTCTTATTTTTTCCCTAAAATTTAAGTACTATTGCATTGAAATTTCAAAATTTTACCAAATATATTTTTTATTTTTTTAAATAAACCTAGTAGTTTAGAAACTAAATTCAATTTGATACAGATTCTATTCTTACATATTATTGAAATAATATAGATAATGTATTCAAATTTTTACGTCAAGTTGCCTAACTCTAATATTCTAAAATTTCTTTGCCATTTAAGGGCCTATTTTTTCCATGATGATCCTGCACATACCTACCAACCACCATTGCAAGAAAGAAAAATTCCACAACTGACTAGTCAACTGAATCAACAACAAAATATTCTACCATCACCCCAAAAATTGCTGGATAAAACATCAAATCCATTCGCAACAAACTGTCTTCCTCCAAAGCCGAGGGAGATCTCATCATTTAGACAAAAGGTCTTGCTAGTCGGAAAGCTCAACATGGTGGAGTAGTTGAAAAGGGAACCTACCAATGTGTCTCTATGGGATGTTATATTCATCCTTGAGTAAAAAATATTACTTAGGGAAGCATTGAAAAATGAGGAATCAAAACCGTAGATGGATAAAGTTCTGTCGCATGATCAAAGTAAAAATAAAGGGCCCACATTGGATCCTCAAGTTTCAAAAGTTGTAGCTTATACATGATGCGTGTGATGCAAAAGAGAAAGAGATAAGCAAGACAAAGCCCACTCCTTTCTTTTTAACATTAATTGTGGGAGATAAACTTTTCTACAACAATATAATTGACTTGGGAGCCAGTACAATGGTGATGCTAAAGCAAGTGGCTGATGCCTTAATGCTCAAGTATGAACCTCTAGAAAATGGAATCATGCAATTAGATAGAAAGAAGGTTTTGACAATTGGTCAGATAAAAGATATATCCTTGACCCTGTTTTTAGGACCAAGCCAGACAGTCTCACAAGAGGTAGTGGTAATAGATATTCCCTCGGTCTTTGAAATGTGTCTTTCCAGAGATCTCACTACAAATTTGGGCAGTTATTTGGCACTAGACTGGTCCCATTTGATATTATAAACCAAGCACAAGGTGAAGATGAAGATTCTCTCAAAATATTTGCACCCCAAACATATAGCGAACAATGTAGTCCTCTATTTTGAAGCAACACATACCTCTTTTTCAAGACAAGAGGGATATTGCATGGAAATTCTAGAGGATGAAGAAGATACAAGTGAGAAAACTCCTGAAGAAGAGGTTCTCCTCAACTAGTTCATTGAATCCAACCCATTTGACAATTTCCATGCCATGAGGCTGGGCATGTATGTAATATTTGATGATCACCTGGTCTATCCAAAACTGATGAAGGACCCGAAAAAGAATGATGATCTGATGGATAATTGTCTATGGACCCTATAATTTTATGGCGCTAAATGAAAAGCTAGTTCTAGAGCAAGGGTCTAATTGCTATCTTTGACAGGATCAGAGACCCTCAAGGCTTATCAATTCCAATTTTCGTTCTCTAACAACAATACGAAATATGAAGCCTTGATCCATGGTCTATTTCTTGCTAAGAAAATGGGCACAAAGAGGTTGCAATTATTTGGACATTCTGAGTTGATAGTGAGCCAAGTTCGAGGGCAAGTAGCTACTAAAAATACAAGAATGAAGGCTTATAGACATCAGATATGGGATTTAATTAAATTTTTAGAATATTTCAAAGTGCAAGTCATTCCCTAATCTCAAAACAACAGAGCAAATCAAATGGATTCAATCGGGTCACAATTTGAGCCAATTTCTGATCCAAAGTAGAACACAGTGTAGATTATTGTTCAGGCATCAATCCTAGACAATGATAAGAATTGGAAAGTGTTTGAGGATGACACTCAGATAACCACTTTTTATTCAAAATTCAGAAGGAGTTTCAGAATATTCACAACCAAGTGTTCAACCTTCAGAAGGGTAGGTCATTCAGCTAAAAGGAAATAAGCTCCCTTGAGGTTTAATTTCCCTTGAAAACCTCTTTGACTATGAAGATTTGAGGAATGGCAAGAAAATTTTGATAGCTGACTGAACCACAAAACGTTGTCTAACAGGGGAAAGAGGATCCCTTTACTAGGCTCCTAGGGTTTTTCATCCTAAGAGCACTTGGGTTAGGAATAACACTCTTTCCTCTTTGTTGATATGTGTTATGGCGAAGGTTCATTGAAAAGGGGGAAGGATTTAATGATTGGTTTGTGCTAAGTGTGTGGCTAGAACTGAAAGTAAAATGAAACTAATCTAAATGTATGCAAATGCAAATGAAATCAAACTAAGCTAATGCAAAGCTACTCTAGAATGACCTAAATGTGTGCTTTCTAGAAAATAACAAAGAGGGACAAAAGTTTTGTACCTAGGAAAGTGACGTGACAATTGAAAGCTCTTGGGATCTCTTAGAAAGTGCCTGAACTGAGGGAAAGGGCACTTACGCCAACTAGGGGAACCTAGTCTTCCAACCTAGAAATTTTTCCAAAACAGGTTTTCAGGAAATGGGTGCCCAAAAATATAGAGACCATTTTGTTGGATTTAAAGGAACACTAAGAGGGGGGGGTGAATCAAGGTTGAACAATATTTAAATTTCATCCATTCAAAACATGAAACCATTTCATCATTGCATTAAAAAATATGTATGTATTGATAGTAAACATTAATAACATCATGACACATAGATATTTGTGTGGAAACCATATTAGGGGAAAAACATGATGGAGATTAATCCATAATTTGAGTACTCAAATATGGTTGTTTACAAAAGGAATGCACTTGCATTCAGGCGCACTGCGTAGAGCTCACTACTCAAAAGGGAAAGGCTTATTGCCTACAAAATTTAGATTAAAACCTTTTGAAGGATGAACTAAGATAATAGCATCTAATCATGCCAGGTAATAGTTCTAGTGAAGCTCATAGATGTGATTTTGGATCTGCTTTTTGACTATACACTTCGCTTTGCCCTATTCTGCTCTTTACTACTCTTCACATCACTTATGGTCAAATTCACATTAATCCACTATTGTATATTGCAATTCACACTTCTACACACACACCTTCATATTCACAAACCATACTACCATATTAAATGATAAAAAACAACCTCTTATATATATCCATGATCAAGGACTTATTCATGCAACAATCGACTTCATAAAGTATTAAGTTACTTTTAACTTGTCAACCAGATCCATCACAAAAGCTTTATGCGCATCCTTCAAAGTTGGTTAAGACAAAGAGAGGACCCAAATAAAAGTTAATCCAACATGGAGAATTATAATTAATTACATCTTATACATCCACGATTTCTATCTTTGTCGGGTCGACCTTCTAGCATAGATAATTAACAAATTAGTGCAGCGTATCTCCTAGATCGCTTACCAGTGAGTGCACATCAAAACCAAGATACTAAAAACATCAACAAACCTTCCTCATAGATCCATAGCCCAAAATATCTATCTGGTGAGATGATTAGATCAACTTTTATGCCTTTAACTGGATCCCCTGTTGTTTACTATGTTCTGCTTGTACAAGCCAAAATTGTGCTACTCATTCAGATGCAAGACTTGAGTTGCATGACTTGGGTTGCCATCAATGAAAACATCTACAACACAATCTTCTCAGCCATATGCCAAAAATCTTCCCCTTTGGAATTGATGGCAACACTTAGTGAAAAATGACTAAGTGTCAGAGTCATTATAGATACACTGCCAAACTATTTGCTGCACTTTCTCCCCCTGAGATTTATAAGGTATTTTTCACTGCATTCTCCCCCCCTTTGAAATCAATAAAAAATAATGGATTCCATATGCCAAAAAAAAGTGACAAAACATATGTTCAATATCATCAAATTATTAAAAAATTTAGCACATATACGCTTATAGTTCTTCTCCTTTGATCAAAATTATAAAACCTTTAAAACAATTTGCTGCTATCTTTAGAAAATTATCTTATTATTTTTCTCCACTTCCAGAAGAAACTTCTTCCAACCATCAATTGCAATTCCAATGCTAATAATCAAGCTATTGTTCTTGGAAGTCTTGTTGATAATCTCAATGAGAGATTCAAGAATTGTGATTGCTTCTTCCAATTTTTCACCATTATTCAAAATTTCCACCATTTGCTCCAACTTGCATTCAATTAAGTCCTTTACCTTCCAAAAGGTGTCTACAAGAACATTCTTGGATAGTTGATTTTTTTTGTGCTGTCTACAACTCCTAGATTCTTCTCTTGATAATTCCATCTAAATCTTGAGACATGCCAAAGCTTTTGCCAATGTCATTTATTTTTGTCTCAATCTGATCCAGCTTCTCCTTTTAATTGTTGATTGCATGGGGCCAACAGCCGCAATAGTTGTAGATGCTTATGGCTGAGTTAATGCATTGCCTCAAGTCATTCATTTTCCTCTTTAGTTTGGAAAGGGATAGTCTGAATTGTTCCTTCAGGTGAGAGATAACTTCACCTTCTTCTTTTCTTTTGTCTTCAGAGCCCATTGATTCTTTGCTACACTCAATCATCTCTTCGGGTAGAATGTCCTTTGGAATTTCCAATATTATCTTACAGTGCTCAATATGAGAATTTAGAACTTCCAAAATCAAGCCCTGATCGTATGATGGTTTGATTGACCATAACCTTGCAATTTTCTGCAAGCCACCTGCACTTTGGATAAGCTGTTGTAGCATTTCTTTTAACAGATCTTCTTCTTCCTCACTACCTTTTTCAAGACCAAAATCATTTTCCAGTGGATTGTCAGGTTCTTTGTTGGATTCTTCATCTGGAATTTCCACATTTTCTTTTTCTTTCCCCTTTCCCTCAATCCCAGGAACTTTTCTTTCCAGAGGGTTGTATTCAATAATCTCTTGTCCTCTTTTCTGTGTTCTATTAGTGCTACCGGAAGAGGAACCAATTTCCATTGTTCTTATCGGAGGGAAACATTGATTGATCCACACTTTACAAGACCATTCTTACAAAAACTTTTAAATTTTGAATCCCAGTTAGACAAACTCTTAGAATAAGAGTATATTTGGGTGCATACCAGTTTGTTTGATGTCCATGCTACATTATTGATTTTTGGAAACAAATTCAAAAAATACATAACCAAACTTATAATTAGAGTGCCAAACCTGAATGGATACCTTGGCTCCTTTGTCAGTTGAACATTCTCCAACATTTGATCTTTTAACAATCCGCATAGGTCAAAGTCATGAACTTCAATTACCATTTTATGAGTAATGTGTACTGCGCCAAACGATGTAGCTCCTTCTCAATTTCTGTAGAAGATTTAATAGGTTATTCCATGTGCAATGTACTTCATAACAAGATTCTTGATTGTTGCTATCAACAGAGTTCTTTGATCTCTGATTATTCCAATTAGGGTTTTGACCTCTTTGTTTTGGATAGATTTCTTCCTAGGAACATTACCAAGTTTGCTAAACCTAATTAATTTCTCAATTGCTTCTTTTGAGATGATGTAAGGTTTGTCCAAAGTTAAGACATCACCATGTAATTTTCTCAATATGAATTTTATGAATTCCGCATTCTCAAGGTACAAAAACTCATTCCACATATCGAAATTTCCATGCTTGGCTTCACTCAATTATTTTAATTCATCAAGAAGCAACAAATTCCTCATAGACCTAATCTTTGCACTATTATATTCGTCCAATGTGATCAAACCTTTAATTTCCATTTTCCTTTTTGTGTTTTCGGGTTCACAACTATACACCAAATTATATGAAGAATTCGAGAATTATTTGAAGTACCTACTAGATTTCAAGATTTGCTGATGAATTCGATCTTGTTGATTCGAAATCCACCTATCGAGTGCTCTCCTTCTTTTCTTTGATAATGCAAAGTGACAAATGACAACTCATACTTGACTTTTATAGCCCGTACATGCGCAATAAATGTATTTTCCCTAAGATTTTTGGAGACTCTATTTTCTCAGATGATGAAAAAAATATCTTCTGTGGACCTACAAGTTTGTTGAATTTCCTTTGCTAAATTCATCCAAAAATTTTGTACACTATGAGTGCACCTTCTTGACTATTCTCTATGTTTTGGTACCATCCATAGATAGGGGAGAAAATATTTTCTTGTGAAAGCCCCCCTAGGCCAGTGACCTCAAATCAATTACCAGAAGAATTACTGGTAGAAGGTTTCAATACGGAACCATTTCCAGCATAAAAATCATTTTTCTTTACCCATGGCTTGTTCATCTGATCTCTAATATCATTCATAGTTATCTTTTCTTTTCCTTTATCATTTTTCTCTATATTTTTGTCTTTGTATACTAAAACTCTTCTATCTGTGTTCTTGTTTCTATAGAATCTTGAAATATGACCATACTTATTATAATTATAGCACACAATGTTCCTTTGTCCATTCCATTGGTTTCTTCCCAATATGAATCGATTAGAAATATGCCCAAACTTCCCACATGTATAAAATTCAACATTTCTTCTGTCAATAGAGTGACTTGACATATTTCATCATTCAATTGATTTATGACCAGGCTTTTTGCAATTGAAACACTGACTAGAAAATGATGAAACTTTTGATCTTAAATTACTACTACACTAAGCAACTATATGACTGAACTTATTGCAATAAAAACAATATCCATTGAATTTTTGTGCATTAGGTTGTCTTAACAAATACCTTCCATTTCTGTTATGTCTGAAATTCTTTTGTCCTCATCTGAAATTTTCTCCCTTTTCATATCCAAGACCTTTCTTATCATTTCCACTCGTCTGTCCATGAGTTAGCTCATCAAGCTTTACTGAACTAATCTTAAACTTTTCTTTGTATTCATTTGCAATGACAAGATCATTCCTCAGAGTAGTAATCTTCTTACCAAGTTCTTCTTCATTAATTTTGGTTCTTTATAATTCCCTTTCTAATTGAGTGAATTATCCACTCATTCTGCTACATTCATTAGATTTCTCTTTCAGGGTCTAAGCAAGATTTTCCTCACTTTTGTTCCTTTCATCTATCTCTTTAGTCATCTTCATCATCATAGATTCCATCTCATGTTTTAGGTTTGTATGATTTTCACATTCTTCGATTATTTCCTTCAAGGTTTGATTCAGGTGAGCATCATCCATATCTTCATTCTCCTTCTATTGTATCTGATCACAAAGATCTTCCCTCTTCACCCTGGATTTAACTATTTGATCCTTCAATGACTGAGTGAATTTTTCAGCATCTCTAAGACTTTCTTTCAATTCTTGAACTTCTGCTTTAGACTGACCAAGGTCATTAAGAGCCACCATAAGCTATTGTTGAAGACTACCAAAGTCCATCACATTCCAAGATCCACCTCAAGCTACAAAACTTCTTTAGATGAACTAGATCTAATACCAATTGTTGGACTCAAGGGAACACTAAGAGGGGGGGTGAATCAATGTTCAACAATATTTAAACTTCATCCATTCAAAACATGAAACCATTTCATCATTGCACTAAAAAAGATTTATGTATTGAAAGTAAACATTCATAACATATTGAAAATTTTTTGCGTGAAAACTCTATTATGGGAAAAACCACGATGGAGGTTAATCCACAATTTGAGTACTCAAATATAGTTATTTACAAAAGGAATGCACTTGCATTCAGGCACACTGCGTAGAAATCACTTCTCAAAAGGAAAAGGATTACTGCCTACAAAATTTACATTAAAACCATCTAAGGGATGAAATGAGATAATAGCATCTAATCATGCTAGGTAATAGTTCCTGTGAAGCTCATAGATGTGATTCTGGATATTCTTTCTGACTATACACTTTTCTCTACCCTGTTGTACTCTTTATTGCTCTTAACATCACTTATGATCAAATTCACATTAATCCATTGATGTATCTTGCAATTCACACTTCTACCCACACACCTTCATATTCACACACCATACTACCATCTTAAATGATAAAAAAAACCTCTTATATATATACGTGATCAAGGACTTATTCATCTAATAGTCAGCTTCATAAAGTATTAAGTAAATTCTAACTTTTTGGCCAGATCCATCACAAAATATTTATGTGCATCCTCTAAAGTTGGTTAAGACAAAGAGAGGACCCAAATAACACTTAATCCAACATGGAAACTTATAATTAATTACATCTTATACATCCATGATTTCTATCTTTGTCGGGTTGGCCTTCTAGCATAGATAATTAACAAATTAGTGTATTGTATCTCCTAGATCACTTACTACTAAGTACACATCAAAACCAAGATATTACAAACCTCAAGAGACATTCCTTAGAGATAGATAACCTATAATATCTATCTAGTGGGATGATTATATCAAATTTTATGCCTTTAACCGGATCCCCTGTTCTTTACTTTGTTCTTCCAATAGGAGCCGAAATTGTGCTGCTCATTCAAATGCAAGACTTGAGTTACATGACTTGAGTTTCCATCAATGAAAACACCTACAAGCCAATCTCCTTAGTAATATACCAAAAAAATTTTCGGGCCTAGCACAGAGACAAGGTCGCCAATAGGGGCAACCTAGTCCTCTTGTAGCTTTTTGAGGAACCAGGCTTTCATTTTGATGGTCCTGGTTGATGTTTCCCTTTCCTGCAACAAATTGTGATAGGAACTCCTAAAAGTGACCTGTAGCTTTTCTTCTTGTCCTTCCTAGGGTTTGAGGCTTGGATTTGACTTGAGGAGAATGTTGGTATTTCTTTCCACACTTTTTCCTTCACCTAATCTGCATCAAAATACCTAGAAACACATGCAAAGACCATAAATTGTTGGGGTTAGGAAATAGGGGTTTTCCTAAGTCAAACCCCTTTATAGGTGATTAAACCCAAATGAGATGAAACCAAAGGAGTGTAAGATTGAATGATAACACAATAGAAATTCTTACCATACCTTTGTTGATGGTCTACAACATGCATGAGCAACTCCAATGGAGATAAACTAAAAACCCTAATGCTTGTATGCTTTCTTGTGAAGTCTTGGTTGCTTGGGTGCTTGAAGATTGAGAATAAGAGAGTAAAAATGAACCAAGAGAGACAAAATGGAGGTAGAAACCCTTATTTGTACATTTGAAAGCCTAATTTTCCTGAAATGCAACCTAATAGGCTGACCATAGGGTTTAGGAGGCAAGATTCACGTTGAATCTTAATTAAAATTTGAATTTTATGCTTAAAGGGACTAGGTCACCCAAAGTGGCGACCTAGTCCACCTAGGAAAATTTTGGTGGTTGTCGAGAATTAATTTATGTTTAGTAAATTTTATCATATTTTCCTCCTCAAACACACTTAGGTTAGGACTACTGATGCATTTAAAGGGAAAATTATCATATAAAAAGGGTTGATTTAAGGGTGAAGAGCCTAGATAAGTGTGAAAATGCAACACAACACTTTACAACACTTTGTCTTAAGGCTTATGAAGGTGTAATAATGTATTATTTAGGTGAATTATGTTGAAAGGGTCTTAGAAAAGTAAGGAAATGCATTACAACACTTCACAACACCTTAGTAAAACATCGTTATGTTATTGATGAATTGCAAGCTTACAAGGCTAAATTAAGGTAATCAAGGCCAAAAACTGATGGAAAAGGCCAAAATGAGTGAAAATGTGCCAAGGTATACACTTTTTAGTGACACATTTAGCTCCCACTTTAGAGAGAGTATGAACGTTCTTCAAACTCACACTAAATTAGTTGAATCATGCATGTCGAGCGGGATCTAATACATTCATGCTAGTAAGGTGAGATGACTATGATCAAGAGGGGTGATCAAGCCCCCAGGATCAAGATCCCATGGAAAATTAGTTGGGCTATGGTTAAAGTCATGCCACTAGTTGGGCTTCCCACTCAACCATACCAAAGTTATACTTCCTGATAACTTTGATAAGGCACCACGAAAGATAGGGGTGCAGTTCATGGGACAAGTAAAGCCTTGGATGATTAGAAACCATGAACAAGTGCAAGCTGGCACTATAGTCATGCAAGTTGTGTTATGCAAGGTGGCCATGTATGCAAAAAATGCAGAAAGGTGAAAAGTGCAAAAAAATGAAAAATGAAAGTGCTCGAAGGAGTTTTTTTTAGTTTATATGAGGTCTTTAACTTAGGGGAACATTGCGTGTAATGTCTCCAAAAGAGGACTGATCAAAGGATAGAAGATTCACAACTTAGGGGATGTAGTGCATCGCATCAGGCCACTAATAAGAATATAATATGCTGAGATAAGTCACACCTATGAAAGACATCATACCAAATTCCATCCACAAAGTGAGAAACGCATCATTTGAAGTAACAAGGCTACACTATAAAGCATGAGCAAAGAAAATGCAAATGCAAAAAATAAAAGTAAAACAAAATAGTGCCAATGTATGTCCCCACTTTAAAGGGATTACTACACACCACTTTGTGAGCAATTTCTTTAAAGTAGCGAGAGGAAAAATACAAAAGGGAAATTAGAGCCTACCTAGAGAACCCAATGTCAAGCAATGAGTATCCAAGAAAGGCTATGTCATACGAAAAAGAAGCAAGCAAAAGAGAAGGGGAAATATGCCCCCAAAATGGAAAATACCAAACACAAAAGGGATCTATGTATTTGAGGTCAGTATGTTCATTGCTGAAATTTTTGTTTTAGAGAGAACAAAACTATCATCATCTCCCCAAACACATAGAACTAGAAGAAGGACACATAAAGAGCGAAAGAAAAATAAAAAAGAAGAGTTAGTTTGGGTCAACATGGAGGAGACATAAGATGTCTCGATGCTTTGCATGGTCCCCAAAAAGCACCATAGAAAGAAAAATAAAAAGACAACAACGAAAGAGCATGTGTTTGTGAGTCAACATGAAGGATACATTGTGATCTCAATGCCTTGCATCATCCCCAAATGAAAGGAAAAAAGGACACAAAAAGAAAAAGAGGGTCATTTGGGTCAACATGAGGGAGACATTGCAGTCTCAATGCCTTGCATCATCTCTAAATGAAAGGAAAAAGGAAAAAGAGGAGAAAGTAATTTAGGTCAACATGAATGAGACATTGTGGTCTCAATGCCTTGCATCATCCCTAAATGAAAGGAAAAAAGGACACAAAAAGAAAAAGAGGGTCATTTAGGTCAACATGAAGGAGATATTGCAATCTCAATGCTTTGCATCATCCCCAAATGAAAGGAAAAAAGGAAAAGGGGGAAAATAAAAGGGGTTCAATTGGGTCAACATGAAGGAGACATTGTGGTCTCAATGCCTTGCATCATCCCCAAATGAAAGGTAAAAGTGAAAAGCGAAAAAGAAATGTATGACATATAGAAGAAGGGAGAGACATATAGAAGAATGTCACAAAGAGAGAGAAAACATCAAACAAAACAAGGGACACATGAAACATAAACAAACAAAAGAATAGTAAGGAAAGTGTAAGTGAACTAGGAAGCAAGGCATCCACCTCCCCATCTTGGTGTGAAAAAGTGGGAGGTGGACAACAAAGCTAAGGGACAAAGACAATTGCATTACTAGGACAAGGCTAGCAACCTCTTGCGCCCACTGAGTGCAAGGATGGAGGGAGCCGAGATAGGTGATGAGATGGGTAATGTAATAGTGAGAATGACATGTTCTACAACTATTACATGAATGGGTATATGAGAGTGTACTATTGGTCAATAGGTTAGCACTCAAAATTGATGAAGTGATACTTATATAGTATCTCTCGCAGATGGTGACATTCATCACTTCCATGGCCAAGAACATGATGATAAGCATAATGTGGTGTAGGGGAATCTCTAGGATAGATGAAAAACTTATTGCGATGAGGTAAGGTGATGAGACCCTTGTTTAAGAGGATGTATAATTTTCTCTCACATTCGCGTGGTGGATGGTGAGGAAACTTAAGTTTCTGCAATTTATATGGCCTCTTGCAGCGGATAGAATCACCTACCTCAAAGGATTGGATGGAAGAAGAAGGCTCTAAAATCATTGGAGGGTTAGCATTATTTTTAAGAGGACATGGTGGCCTTTCTTGAGGAAGGAGAACATCCAAGTCAGGAGGGTGATCAAAGATTATCGTGGCATTGTTATGAAGCTTAAGGAACTCACTAGGGTGCACTCGAGGACAAGGAGGATCATGATAACCGATTCCTGTATGGTTTTCATAAGGTTGTAATTGGTCATAATATTTGTGAATCTCATGTTCATTTGTAAGATCACTACCTTGTTTGCTTAAAATGGTGAACCATTTTCGATAAGTTTGTTGTAGATTAATGGGAGGGTGGGTGATTGGGTTATGGTAAAAGGGTTGAGGAGGGGTCTATTGAGAGGGGCTAGGCTCACCTTGGGTAGGTTTCCAAGCTCCATCATGAACTTCCGGATGAAGATAAGAAAATAAGTCAAGAGGTGATAGGTGAGGCATCACAGGTTGGTTCATAGAGGGGTAAAAAGAAGCATTGGATTCAAGGTTGTCAAGGCACTCATTAAGGAACTGGTACATGCTAGCATCATCATCTCTAATGATGTCTTCTTCTATAGGAGGACATTCATTGGGAGTTGGTTGAGCAAGATTGTGTTCAAGGTCATTAGGATCAGTGGAAAAGGTGCAGCTTGACATGTCAATTAGGGATTTGAGGGAGGTCCATAACTTCTTGAAGGATATGGCCATGATGAGGTTTAAGTAATACCAATAAATGGATCAAAATTGCAGACCAAGGAGGGACCATAGTGGAAAAATTACAAATACCAAAAAGACAGACAAGGTGCTAAAAATGACAAAAAAAGGGAGGAAAATTGTGCACAAAAGGACTAGGTTTCCCAATGTGGCAACTTAGTCCCAAGAGTGTTGTTTTTTAAAGATTTCTGTAATTTTTGGTGATGTTTATGGTTTTTCTGATGTTTAAGTGCAAACAAAAACTGAAAATGCATTTTTTTTTTGTGTTTTCTTATTAAAGATGCAATGCAATGTGTAGATTTACCATGACTTTTCACTAAATGCACTTTTATCACTAACCCTAGGATGCAAAAAATGCAAGATTTCAATGCAATGCAAGCTATCTCTAAGATGAAATTCAAAAATAAAAAAGCTAGCTAATGGTCTATGGTCAGGTTCACAAAAATGAACCGCCAAAAACACATATATTGGCTAACAAGGGAAAGAGGATCCTTTTATCAGGCTCCTAGGATTTTTCACCCTAAGAGCACTTGGGTTGGGAATACCACTCTTTCCTCTTTGTTGATATGTGTTATGGAAAAGGTTCATTCAAAAGGGGGAATGATTTGATGATTGGTTTGTGCTAAGTGTTTGAGATGTGTGGCTAGAACTGGAAGTAAAATGAAACTAATCTAAATGTATGAAAATGTAAATGAAATCAAACTAAGCTAATGCAAAGCTACTCTAGAATGACCTAAATGTGTGCTTTCTAGAAAATAACAAAGAGGTACAAAAGATGTGTACCTGAGAAAGTGATGTGACAGTTGAAAGCTCTTAGGATCTCTTGGAAAGTGCCTGAACTGAGCAAAAGGACACTTATGCCAACCGGGGCAACCTAGTCCTCCAACCTGGAAATTCTGCCAAAATAGGTTTCAGGGAAATGGGTGCCCAAAAATATAGAAACCCTTTTCTGAGACTAGCACAGGGACAAGGTCGCCAATAGGGGTGACCTAGTCCTCTTGTAGCTTTCTAAGGAACCACGCTTTTATTTTGTGGGTCCTGGTTGATGTTTCCCTTTCCTGCAACAACCCATGATAGGAACTCTCGAAAGTGACTTGTAGCTTGTCTTCTTGTCCTTCCTAGGGTTTGAGGCTTGGATTTTACTCGAGGAGAATGTTGGTACTTCTTGCAACACTTTTTCCTTCACCTAATCTGCATCAAAATACCTGCAAACACATGTAAAGACCAGAAATTGTCAAGGTTAAGAAATAGGGGTTTGCCTAAGGGTATGTGTAGGATCATGATGGGCCAAAAAGTGGCGATATGATGGGTATGTGGTTGACGACATTTTTTTTACCCAAAATTGATGAAATGAAAAGGGTTTTTAAAGGAGATTCTCAGCTTTCCAACAATATAAATTATTCTTTACTTTGAATTTAATAAATAATTATTATTCATTTTCTATTTGAATTACAAATAAAGTCCTGATTGATAGGCTAATTGAAAAATATCTATAACTTTCAAACGGTATCATATTTTTTGAATCCAAAACATGCGTCACATTCTATGCTTTGCATAATATAGGATTAAAAAAAATAAAATTGAATTTCATGAAGTTTTGACCAAGTTAAGGTGGTTAGACTTACAAGTTTTTTTATATTTTTAAAAATTTGTAATAAAAAATTCATAGTTAATTATTTACTTGGAAAAAAATTATTAAAAAATATGCATCACATCGGGATATGAGTCCTCTACTTATATCTAAAATCTTATAAAAAAAATATTATCATTTTATTATGATTAGGGTGGTCAGACAGACACCTACTTCTTATTTTTTCCCTGACATTAAGTACTACTACATTGAAATTTCAAATTTTCACCAAATAGATTTAAAATTAAATAAATAAGCCCAGTAGTTTAGAAACTAAATTCAATTTTCTACAGATTCTATTCTTACATATTTTTGAAATAATATAGATAACTTATTCAAATTTTTATATCAAGTTGCCTAACTCTTATTTTTCTGAATTTTTTGCCACTTAAGGGCTTGTTTTTTCCATGATGATCCTGCCCATACCCCTAAGTCAAACCCCTTTATAGGTGATTAAACCCAAATGAGATGAAAGAAAAATAATATAATATTGTGTTGTGCAGTTGTGCACACACGCCCCTCTAAAAGTGGGGACTTGGCCCATTTTTGTGGCTTGCCCCCTCTTTGTGCTTATCTTTGGAAATCTTGGGGTTTTGCTCTTTTGTGCTTGCCTGGGTTATGGCTGCCTTTGTGTTAGGTTCTTGGTGGTCTTGGGGTCTTGCGGATGTCCTCTTTGGGGTGGTCTTCTTTTGTCCTTTGTTTTATCCTTTGGTGTTTTTGTTTGGGTCCTAAGGGATGGTTTTCTCCCTTAGCTTTCCCTTGTTTTCTTTGTTTCCTCTGTTCTTCTAGAGGTGAAATCAGGATGGGCCTTAACTTTGAACTTTGGCTAAGTTCCTAGTTCTGTTTCCATTCCCATTCTAGCTCTGCTTCCCATTCCCTTTCTTTCTTCTGCATTTGTTCATTTCTGTCCTAAAGCTCGCTTCTTCCACCCTTAGGTTTTTGTTGGGTCGCTTTCCCTTTCTTATGTCGGAGGTGGGACTGGGATGGAATCAAGCTCTGAACTTTTGAAAAGTTCTCGGTTTCGTTTCCATTTCCATTTCATCTCCGCCTCCCATGTTCTTGTTTTCTTCATTGTTCTGTTTGTCTTCGGCCTCCGGGTTGGCTCTCCGCTTGTGGGTTTTCTTCGGTTTTCTCCTTTATTGTTTTGTCGGGGTCGGGACTGGGATGGAATTTGGATTTGAACTTGGCAAGGTTTGTGTTTCCTTTCCTATTCCCATTCTAGCTCCACTTCTGTCGAGGTGGGTTTTACTTCCACCTCCGCCTGGTTTGTGTCTGGTTCCCATTCCTATTCCGGCTCCACTTCCCACCTTCACATTTTTTTGTTGCTTTGTTCGTTTTCATCCTCGGGGGTTGCTTTCCTCCCTTGGTCTTTGCTTCATTTCATTTTTTCTTCCCTTGTTCAAGTCAAAACTAGGATGGATCCAAACTTTGAACTTTGCTAAGTTCTCGGTTCCGTTTCCCTTTCGCCGGGGTGGGTTTTGGTTCCCGTTCTGCCTGGTTTCCCTTTGGTGTCCTTTTCCTTTCCCGTTCCGCCTTCGCCTGTCTTGGCCCTCTGTTCCTATTCTGCCTATTTTTGTCCCCGCCTCTACTTGGGTGTTTGTGTGATTCTCCGACCTTAGGAGCTATTTTGGACCTGCTTGGATTATGATGGTGTATTTGGCATTAATGGTGTCCTGTTTGAATGCAGGTCAAATTGAGCCGGTATTTGCAAGATGTAATTTGAAGATTTGGGCGTGATTTGCTGGTGCAGTCCATTACTTTGTGTGGTTGCTATCACAAGGCCCTTTCCTATATGCAAGGTCAACACGTTTGGTGTTCATTAATGGTGAACAGACCTGGTTGGTGGATTCAACCTGATTTTGTTCAATCTTGGCCATCCGTTTGCCCGACTTTGGTTTGGTTGGTGACTTGTTTTCCTCTTGGTGCTTGTGTGCGTGTTACTATTCACGGGTGTTCATTTATTGTTGGGTGCAACTCAAGGATCCATCCACTAGTTGCATGTGATCCCAGGTCGATCTGATGGGGTCCTTGCTACATTCATTGCCGAGTGGCAGGTTACTACTGCCTATTAGGGCCAATCTGGTTGGTGGCTGTGATTTCTTATAACCCTAGCTCTATCTCACATGGGCATGTTTTCTATAAGTGTGGCACTCAGCCTCTTTTGTAAAGTTTGATCTTCTATTAGTGGATTGAGTAGACTAAGTCAGAGTCCTTGCAGTCATTAGAGTTAGTAGTAGAGTAGCATGTTAGAAGGTTAGAAGTTAGTTTTTTCATTTCAAGCAAGTGCTGTAATAGCCTAGAAATGTTGTGAATATGATGATTTAATACAAAGTGTCGACATTGTGCTATGACTGGTGCCTACCTTGCATTGAATAATCTTGCATGTTTCTTGTTCTATCTTTAAATCTCTTGGAAATGTTTGGATGTAGCTTAGATTTAGTTTGTAATGTTTGTGATTTAGTGCCTAGAGTGTTGTAGCAATCCCTGGTTCATATCTTGGGCAGCTTCTTGATTGTGGGAATGCTGTGCAAGGTCAACCTGTACCTCATATTCATGTGCTTAGTTCAACTATATCTGTCCATTTAGTCTTATTGAATGAATTCCTATTGCCTAAAAATCTTTAACGCCTTAGAAGATTGCACTATTCTTTTCAAGATTGCAGGTATAGCCTGAGTCGACTAGGAACTAGTTTAAGGGATTGGTCCATTCCAGGTATTTCATCATTTGCATGGTTAATCTTAGGAGTAGTGTTAACATTAGAACTCTTGAAACCCTTATCTTTTGCTGTTTATTTTATTAAATGGTTAGAACTTGAAATATGACCATCACCATATCTTAAAATTTGATGAGTTTAGAGTTTCCAGCTTTATACGTAAGACCCCTTGTGATTACTAGCATATTCACATTTTATCACTGAGTATTTTCACTTCATTATCATAACTTGACACCCATGAATACCTTCGGCTTATCTCTCTATTCATAGAGATCAACCTTTTAAGAGAGATAGGATAACTTTTATTCTGTCCGAGTTGTTGTCGTGCAAAAACACCAAACAACAGGATTGGTGCTAGAAGGAGGGTTGAACGGGCAAGCTAGAGAATTTTCTAAATGCCATTTCTCCTAAGAGGCTCAGAAGGAGAACCAGATCCATAACAAGAGAAGAAGAAAAGTTCCAAGAATTACCACCTCTAACTAGGTCAAGAAGGACCAAAAATAGGGAGGAGTCATCATCCGATCCAACGTTTCCACCATCCTCACCTCCACCCACTCCATCTTCATCTGATTTTGAGGCTGGTTCCACTCCAAAATCCCAACCGGTCATTCATCAACCATTACCGCCTCCACCAATGGCTTTCTTGAAAAATAACCCATCACCCTTGACATTCAACAGCTACAATGTTATGCCCAAGAACCCTAAGCACTTTTGCTCTAAGTTTCATACGAATGACACAAATAGGAGAGCAGAGGAGCATATTAGGATCTTTCAGACCTGTCTAAGGGATAGAGGAATTAACCATGAAGATATTGCATGCATACTCTTCCCCTATTTGCTATGGGAAGAGGCCTTTTATTAGTATAATCATTTACCCACTGCTTCCATCCATAACTGGACAGAAATTGAGGCCGCATTCCTGCTAAAATTCAAGATTCCCATTAGTGCTAATGAGCTATACATGCAATTTACTGGGGTAAAAAGAGAGTTTAATGAACCCATAGGATCATTCAGCAATAGGTTCCACTGAGCATACACCAGACTCCAGGCGCCTTACATTGGAAATGAGGACACGACACTGGAGGTCTACTTTGAAGTCCTTGACAGCCTTACCTCCACTTTCCTTAAGTGGAGAACTAATTCACCAACTACCTTGCTTGCTGCATATATGGAGGCTGTTAAGGTCAGTATAGACCTGAGACAACACTTGTTCAAACCTCTACCATCTCTGGGACTAGTTGCTCACCCAAGCCAAGTCCAATCTCTCAACCAAGCTCTGACTAATCACACGCCCATCATGAATCCTATTCCATAGTGGCCTCTAGTCCCTCACTCTAGTCATCCAATAAACCAGGTCCAACCAATGCCCAGTTATCCCCAACAAACTACTAACCATCCCCTCCATTGATAGCCACAGGCTAATTTCCCTACATATTTGCAGAACTTAGAAGTTTTGAATCACTCTAATGGCTCTGGAGGAGTGCAAGGATACCCTCCAAACACTGTGAACCCAGTCCCTTAAAACAATCCAGATAAAGAAAGGTTAGATGAGTTGACCGAAAAATTAAATAAGCTAAACATGGAGGTAACCTACTTGAGGAACCAAAACAACCAGCTCCATGCTACTTAGAAAAGCATGCAATCAAGTTATAACAAAGGACAACACTATGACAAAAGTCAGAATTTTGAAAGAGGACAAGGTTCTGGTCAAAACTTTGATAGAAGTTAGCAAGGTGGACAAGGATTCAAAAGAACACAACCACCTAGGCAGGATAGGCCATGGAACATTGGGCCTAACAATGGAGGAGTTCCCACTCCACTAGATCAACCTTCCAATTTGGAGAAACCTCCAGGTGGTGTGTACTTGGAAAAAGTGCTTTGTCTAGATGGTGCAGACTTCATGAGACAAATCAACACTCTGAGCTTGATTGCCCTCAATTTCAAACTGCTTCTTCCATCTTTCAATGTGAAGTTGAAAATAATTCCACCGTCCAAGAGTTGGTGCCCTCAAATCCCTATGATTCCCCAGTTTTGGTGTTGAATCATGCTCCATTCCCTAGGGGTGAGGAGAATGAACCAGAAGAAGAGTCTAGTGGTCAGGACTAGGGGGCTGAACAAGTGCTCAATGAAGATGAAATCTCTCAACTGTTTGATGAAGAAACTGAGAATGAAAATGGCCCATTAGATGAAGAAGAGGCTGGTGTTGAGGATGTGGAAATGTTTCAGCAACCAACCAAAAAATATGATCTGAGGAGCAAGCCCCATAGGAATCCACAAGCTGGGGGACCATTCACTACATCTGCCCCTCCACACAATTCTACTACTCCACTAGATCCACATGCCAATAACAATCCATCCTACCCTCAGGTGCCATCACAATACCTCACAAAAGGAGGACAACCAGATGTTTCCAAAGGAAGCATTGCTGATACAACAAAGGATAAGAAAGCCAGTCATTCCAAGGAGCTCCACATTGACATGAATGTGGAATATTTGGGAGAGTATGTCATGGAGGAACTCAAAAAAGTATAGGTGAGTCTTTCTACTTTTGAGTTATTAAGAGCTCTTGAAATTATAAATCTAGTCCTTGGGTCCTTTGATTCAAGTATAACAACACTAGGAGTAGCTACTAATGAGGCAATTACAAGGCCTCCTATTTCACAAGCACCCAAAGGTCCTAGTCCATCACAACCTGGGGATGGTGGTAAAGGAAAAGATAAGAGTCAAGTTTCCCAAGTTGACTCACAATTGAGTTTATTTTAGGGAAAAATGGAAACCCCTCCTTTTCTGATTTCCATTTGTATATTTGGTAAGAATTTGCACAATTGTCTACTGGATTTAGGGGCATCCACAAATGTTATGCCATTTTCTATCTGTAGGGATCTTGGTATTACCCCTATAGCCTCTCAAAAGAAAGTCACCCAATTAGATAAAACCGAGGTGAATATAGTAGGAGAATTGAGCATGATTCCCATGCATGTTGCCTCAGATCCTAGAGTGCAACAAGTGCTCAATATTCAAGTGGCTGACATTCTCGACACCTATTTTCTGATCTTGGGTAGGGATTTTACCAAAGAACTAAATGGATACACATCCACAGATCATTCCCACATGTGGCTCCCCTGGAAAGGAGTCCCAAATCAAATCCGAATTGAGAGAGAACCTAGAATGAAGTATGTCATCACTGAATATCAGAACACTTCAAATGAGATATTGGTAGCAGAGGTCAGTATGGGAAACTATGTCCTAGCCTCCCTTGCTTTGGACACAGAAGAAATCTTGATGTTGCAAAGCTCTTCTGGTGAATCTACATCAGAAGCCATCAGTTCTGAGGCATCATGTAACCAAACAACAGGATTGGCGATAGGAAAGGAACTTGAGGATCAGGCAGATTGACAACTCAACTTGTTGGATAAATTCTAGGAATTTATCCAAAAATGTGTAGAAGTTCAGGTTCAGCTGGGTAGACATATGAAATTTGAAGAATTGCTTCTTCCTAATTGGTTCCAAATCCATGATGCTCCTCATTCTGAATTAGAATGTTGCTTGTGTCAAATTGCAGTAGAGCGGATACAAAGGCACATCAACATAACCCCAACTGTTGGGTCAAGCATAAAGATCACTCAAAATAGTCAAAGGGGAAAGGATCCAAAACCTCCTGAAGAACCTTCAGGTGATAGTAAGGATAGGGATATCCCAGGGAGAGTAGAAGCTAATGACTATTGGACATTAAAGTTTGATGGATCCAAATCCAAGCAAGGTGCTGGAGCTGGGCTTGAGTTGATCAGTCCTAAAGGTAAAACCTACTTTGCTGCTCACAGACTCCAATTTCAGTGCACTAACAATGTATCCGAGTATGAAGATCTAGTTCATGGGATACTAATGGCATTGAGAAAGAAAATTAAAATCCTGCAAGTGTTTGGAGATTCTGAGCTAGTGGTCAAGCAAGTGAGAAAACAATACTCATGTCATGATAGAAGAATGGCCAATTATAGACACAAAATTTGGGACCTTATTGAAGGATTTGATGCCTTCAACATTCAAATGATACCTCAGAGTAAGAATCAGACTGCTGATTCTCTGGCACAAGCAACAAGTACATTGCAGCCATTGTCACTTTTAGGCTTAAAGAAGTTCACCGTGGAGCTTGTTCCAGTGCTCTTGGTGCCTAACAACATCACCAATTTTTAGGTATTTGAAGATGATAAGCACATTCTTAATTTTATTATTAGCTATGATGTATTTGCTTCCCAAGTAATTGATGAGGTTGAGCCTCAAGAGGCTAAAATAGACCTAGAAGGAGTTCTCAATTTGAAGACTAACACCATCCTGAGGGGCATGGTACAATTGGAAAGGATCTTTGATCTGGATAGGATAAGAGATCAGGACTAGAAAATGAAAAGGGAATCCCTCAACTGTGAATGTGAAATGCACAACATGGGGACCCAAGGTAATATCAAGAATGTCTTTATTGGTAAGGTGTGCACTCTGGAGGAGAGGAAAGGAATTATTGAGGCCATGTACATATATCAAGATGTAATAGCCTAGAGATATGATGACTTGAGGACATATGACACTTTGGTCATTACACATACAATCCCCCTCAAGTCAAGTGTTAGGCCATTCAAGCAAAGAAAAATACCAATCAATGCTTTGCTGGAGCCCATTATTCAAAAGGAAGTGCAGAAGTTACTCTTAGCACAAATCATATTCCTAGTAAGACATTCAATATGGGTTGAAAACTTAGTTCTAGTCAGGAAGAAAAATGGAGAAATCGGTCTGTGTTGATTTCAGGAACCTAAACAGAGCATCGGAAAAGGATAATTATCCAATCCCTTCACTAGATGAGGTGCTTCAAGTTGTCAATGGATCTCAAATTATGTCCTTCCTAGATGGGTAATCCGGATACAATCAGGTCATGGTTCAATATGAGGATAGGCACAAAACTGCCTTCACTAGAAAATGGGGAACCTTTGCTTACCGACGAATTCCCTTTGGATTATTTAATGCTGGAACTACATTCCAAAGAGAAATGGATGTTCCCTTCAAGGACATCATTGGCAAGTTTATAATCATCTATATGGATGATTTGATAGTCTTTTCCAAGAAGAGAAGAGATCATGATGTAGATTTATGCAAAGTATTCTACAAGTGCAGGGAATTCAGTATTTCACTTAATCCAAAGAAATGCATCTTTGGAGCTACTGAGGGAAAGCTGTTAGGACATGTTATTTTAGAACAAGGTATTGCCATTGATCTCGAATGAGTGAAGGCAATACTGAAAATTCAACCCCCTGCAAGCAAGAAAGAAATGATGTCATTCTTTGGCAAGATTAATTTTGTCAGGAAATTTATCACGGGATTTGCAGAAATAATCAAGCCCTTAAATGCTCAACATAGCATATCTTCTTTGCTCACTCAAAGGGATGAAGAGGAAAATGGGGAGCATCTGATTGATTTTCATTCAAGAACCCTCAAGGGGTATGAAATCAGGTACAATTTTATAGAAAAGCAGGATTTTTCCATTGTCAAGAGCCTTAAGAAGTTTCACCACCTGGTGTTGGCCAATAAAATCACCATCTTAGTTGCTCATCCTAGTGTAAGGGATTGTATTATTGAAGGAGAGATAACTGAAAAAGAGCCAATTGGATCACCAAGATCCTTGAGTACGATGTGGATATCAAACCGACCAAGCTGGTGTGAGAAAGAGGCCTCTGTGAGTATCTTGCATAAGAGTCAGGTTCCAAAGCCAACAAGGAGATTGATCAAGTCTACTCAAATCAGTTTGGGTCCGATGACTCCTGGGTGGTGGATCATACACTATATATGTAGAAGGGACACTACCTGATGACCCTCCCATTTCATAAACAAATATATTACCGACTACAAGGCACTAGGCATGTATTAGTTGAAGGAATTTTATTTAAAAGAAACCATGACAGAGTATTACTCTGATGTTTAGACAAGAGTCAGGCAGGAAGGGTTCTGACATAATTCCATAGCAGTCCTGAGAGTGGATGTTTATCCACTAAAACTACCACCTTGAAAATCATGCGAGCGGGATATTATTGGCCCTCAATATTTTATGAAGCGCACCATTTGGTGCATAAATGTACTCAGTGCCAATTTTTTGTTGGCAAGAGGAAAAATTCTGCTTTGCCTTTAAGTCCCATTGTAACTGAAGAGCCTTTTTCTCAATGGGGATTGGATTTTTTTGGAATGATAAATCCCATCTCCATTGTTGGCCATAAGTGGATCCTCATAGTGATCGATTACTTCACAAGGTGGACAGAGGCTATCACCCTAAAAGGTGCTAGAGAAGGCGAGATTGTTAACTTTGTAGAGGAGCTTTTGATTAGGTTTGGTTCACAAAATATTGTCATATACAACAATGCTAGGGAATTTGTAGGTTTAAAGATGTCGTATTTTTATATTAAGAATAGTATCTACCTCAAGACTTCATCCAACTATTAACCACAAGGAAATGGGTTAGCAGAGTCAACAAATAAAAACCTAATTAGGTTAATCATGCACATTGGTTCTGAATGACAAAAAGAATGGCACAAGAATATATGGGTTGCTCTATGGGTAGACCGGATCACTCCAAAGTAGATCCTAAAGACATCTCCCTATGAACTAATGTATGGGAAGGAGGTAGTTTTACCTATTTCTATGGAACTCCCCACTCTGCAATTACTAAAAGCCCTAGAAATAGAAGAGAGCAACAAAATGGAAGTACAAATAGCAAAAATCCTCAAACTGGAGGAAGAAAGAGAAAAGGATTTTGAAGCCATGATTGACTTCCAACAGACAGTCAAGCGATGGTTCGAAAAAAAGACTTCCAACGCATATTTTCAGGAAGGAAGCCTAGTGCTAAAATATGATGAGCATATTGTAAAACCAGGGCAACACACCAAATTCAAAGCGTTATGCAGGGCACCCTTCTAAATTAGTGTGTGTAAGGATAAGAATGCATATGAGCTAGAATATATGGAAGGTAATGCTTTAGAGATACCAATAAATGATATTTATTTGAAACTATTCCATTAAAGTATGTCATTATTTAAAAATTTCACAGATATGTACCATTTGTAAAATTTGGTAAATATCATTTTAAGTTTTAGAATAAGTAAGGGGAAAATGAAGAACACAAAAGAAGTCATGAAATATTGTATTATATTATATTTTCGTCAAAATTTACAAGTATGAGGCAGCTCGAGGCTCAAATCTTAGAAAGGATCTTTAAGCATAAAGTACAAAAAGAGAAAGATGGAGGCATTTTACAAAAAAAAAAAAAGATAGGCCTCCAACCATAGATACATGGGTGTGTTTCCAATAGTGATTTTCCTTTTCTTTCTTCTTCTTCTTCTTCATTTTCAGGAAAGTGGGGAACACACAACACACATGCATGAAACTCAACCCTAGTCTCCATGATTGTATTCCAGAAGCTTGAAATGCTTCTTGTAGTCCAACCCAAGGAAGATCTCAACACCCTATTCTCGAAGGAAGTAGCTGGCTACATGAAGAGATAGAACACAATGGGTTTGAAGGTCCATGGTGTGAAAGTTTCTTAGAAAGGGTAGCTAGGGCACATCCATGCCACTATCAATGAATCGATGAAGGTCCATTGTGTTGGGAATGCCGACACTGGGAATGGAAACTTGCATGATCTTGCCGAGCCCTTCTAGTAGAGAGACGTTGAACATTCAGTGACACAACTCCACTATCTATTGCTTGGTAACATTTAGGTCCAGGAGGGAGGCCACAAAGTGGGATAGAATGTTACAATTTCTCCTCATTTGGTTTCCATCTTCAATGAAGTCCATGCCAAAAACCCAATGAAAGGAAATTACCCCAATCGGTCGTACCTCTTTACTATGCACTTGTTTTTGTCGGCAATAATCTCCCCAGTGAAGGCATATTGTGGCCTTCGTTGAAGTAGACGGATAGGAGGCTGATAGACATGGCTAAATAATTAGAGGGAAATATAATATGGAAATGAAGAAGAGGCTGGATAAACTCAAAAGGCTTAATCTTTGAATGACTGTAGCCTTAAGGTAGCATAGCTATTTATAGAAAAGATGTTTCAATGAACCCAAACAATGGAAGGTCTATTTTTGGTCAGACGACAACGAGGAAATATCAAAGCAACCAATGAATGGAGGATAAATCATATGAAAAATCTGACATAAGGTCTAAAACATAAATTTTGGGTGTTGGGAGTAAATGCTCACATAAGCCGATTGTTGACATGTGTCCTTTTCCATCATCAACAGCAACTAGCTTGCACAAGTGAAGAGACATGAATTAGTGCACTAATCTCTAACAAATTAATGAGTGCATCTTTTGCATCTTTTCAAAGGTACTTCATATCACCTAAGCAAGGTTGAAATAATTAGCGCACTCTCCCTAAGACAATGAGCTTATTTGTGAAAAGGGGCAACAAAGGGAATGTGCTAATTCAATTCTTGCAGAGTTTTTGGTATTCACAAGGGATACGGATCTCCAATCCACATGTATTATCTTGTTGGAAGCATTTAATGGACCAACGGTAATGGCATAGCCTTAACTACAAATACTTTCTAAGGAAGTTAATTACGCCAAAAGGAATATTTTTCTAAGGAAGTAAGAAGCAAGTGGTCATTTTACTGAAAAAAATCTGCAACTTTTGAAGCGACCATGGCAGAACCATCAACGACTAGTAGACGAGCATAATCTGCATTGAAAAGGCCTATTTGTCAACGTCTTTGGGTGAAAATGATTTTCTAATGCCTAAGTACCTAAAAATTGAATGTTGAAGCTTTGTAAGAGGTGCAAGTGGACATAAGTGTTACAAGAGAGGTGGTACGAGATGCTGTCGACAATGTTTTTGACCGAAAATTGGCAAAAAACCCTAAAAATCTTAGGGAGGGAGTATTTCAAAGAATGAAAGAATACAACACCTCCAATGTTTTTTTCTATCATCTCTAGAATTGCGGTTTTCCATATTTTATGTTACCTATCATACAGTCATGCCCCAAGATAGTGGATGCATGTGCTAGAAGGCTCGACAAGGAAACTGGAACCATAACATGCAACAAGATCAAGGTCACAATTTATGTTGTAGCTATACAAGAGATGTTGTGTATCCCACCCAATTGGTGTGCTAAGGTATTCAATGAGGAGGAGATAAATATTTAGTGGGAAAAATCAAATGAAAGAGAGGGTTTCTATTATGATGAGATAGGAGAGAATCTGACAAGAGGCTGATTTATCTTTCCTCTGACATTTAGAAAGTTCAAAAACAACACATAGGATATTTTATCGATGTTGGCTTGGATTTTTGGCCTAGAAAATGATGAAGAGGTCAACTCTTTCCAGATGGCCTTGGCTCTGATACTGAAGCGGGAAAGGGAGCATAGATATTTTGACTTTGTCGATGTAGTAGCTACAAACATGCTGATGCAGCTAAAGAATTAACAAACTGATTCTAAATTCAGGTATTCTTCTTTCTTGGTCCACTTAATTCTACATCAGAACTTTGAGTTTCTGGAAAGAAATTTTCCAGTCTCTAGGTTTGATGATGAAGGTTTAAGTCAACTAGTTTTTGGATGAACCTATGTCTTGTAAAAAATGAGTAATTATTACTGGTTTGTGTACCACTTTTTGAGACCAACGCTTAAAAAACCTATTGTCATGTTTGATGGGTCGCTTGTCCCTTGAGGTTTTAAAATGGATAAAAAATTCATCAACTTCGGTAGGTTATTTCTTCGGGGAATATATTACATTTATTAGATATCATGGTTTCATTGGAGAACCTTTCTGACTCCCTAGATCTATGATGGATAGGGATTTCACGTTGAAGGCATGCTGTTAGGAAAATCTTGCTGAAAATGCCTATGGTAGGGGAAGGAATAAAAAAAAGCTATATCTGATTCCCCTTTGCATTGCAAATAATAGAGTAGTATTGGAGAAGTGCGAAGCATAGAGGGAACTTAGAAATCTATTGGCAGCCCTAGGCTTAGTCCCTATATGTGACACATGGGACTACAATCCAAAAAAGTTGTTTTCTTTGAAATATGAGAGATGGGATTATGTGTATTCTAAGAAAAATCCAATTCAAGAGAAGCCAAAGATATTCGTCAACCTAGCCCTCATACCGACCAAAAGGCCAAGGTGGCTGAGATTTTATACACCACTAAAAAAGTATCAAAGGGACGATTTGATAAGTAAAACCCTCAACAATCAAATGAAGCGATATGGGTGGCCAGAAAGGAAGATGACAGGCTTCTAGAGATTCCGACAAGAGATGGGGGGAACACATAAGTTGCTCGAAGATTTTCACCCATATGATGAATAGTTCAAAGACATTTAGGACCGAGAAGTTGATTCCAACAACAACAACCTAGAGTCCAACCATGAGATAACAGAAGAGCAACTTCCACACCGTACTTCCCAACCACCAAAGTTTGAAAGAGGGAGAAACTCCAAGTAAAAGGACTCACAAGCTACATCCTTTGGTAGTGTCTGCAGTAAGGGGAAGAGAACCTAACGGTCCCCAAGAGAATCAATTGTAGAACAAGAAGGCAAAGCTTCAACAGGATCATCCACTAAGGGATAGGGATGTTCTAGTTTGGGTCAAACAAAGATAAGGTGAGTCTAAGACTTGGACATACCCGACGTGGCTATTAGAAATGAAGAAGTAGAGTCCGCTTTGCAGAATGTTTAGGTAGTCATGATTTAGGTAAGTCTTGATCCTCCTCTTCTTCCTACTTCTGCATCATTGGTTAATCCTTTTTCCCCCTTGTTGAAAAGAATCCTCCATCCACGGACCCCAAACTATTAGTTCTGAATGAACCCCCTACCATTTTTATCATACCAAGTGAAATACCCCTGTGTGTTGAGAAAGCAGTATTCACTTTGACTATTGTTGACTCTTTGATCACCCTATCTAGGGCCTCTATTGAGAAAGCTAAATCATCCATGCTACACATCACTCTAGGTCCATCTGCACTTAGAAAAAAATCACCCATTCCATATATTTCTCTTTTTACTCTAACTAGTGTTTCTAGTGCCCAATCTCAATTTGGCATTCAACCATTTTCAATGATCACTCTCCCAATCACCTCCCCACATGCTCATACATCTGAAGTCTCCCATTTTGTTACTCTTTTTAGTCTACCTCCTAGTGCTTCCCTTACAACATAGGGCATTGATTCCCCACAAACTCTTCAAAAGTATTTTGACATGACTAAGCTAACCTGACAAACTAGGAAGTAGAAAAGAATAATGAAGAGCACCGAGCTGTCAATTGCCAAAAAAGATCCAATCCTGTTTCAATGAAGAGTGGAATTATCTATGGATCACTACTATGAGGCCATTCACAACCTGACCCAAAGGACAAATGCATATGGAGGATTATGACATTAGAGCAATAGGTCTAGATCTAAATGAAATTCACCCATACAACAAGGTAGATCTAGCCAAGACCACTCAAAAATATAGATTATGAGTGGCTAGATAGGAAGTTAAGAAAGCATGAAGTTGAGATGGTGAATGTCAAGGAAATGGTGAATTAGCTACACTCAGAACTCAGGCCTGGAAATGATGAAATGACCCACATAATGCAGGTGAAAGATCAACAAGAGGAAGAAACAATATCTCTTGCAACACTTTAGGATGAGCGAATTCAACTATATGCTGAAATAGACATATTGAAAGGTGAGCTTTCAATTGAGCGCTAGTCTAATGTAGAGCACTAGCATGTTCGAGAAAGTATAAAGAAGGAGTTGGATGGTGTCTCATTTCAGGTCTCTGATAGTTTGAAAAAGGCTCAAGAGGAAGTTGAAAAGCTAAGAAATAATAAACAAGAAGCCGAGTCTACTTTGCACACTCATAATCAGGAGGTCATAAAATTAGTTTTCGAACTAGAAAATGCTCTCAAAAAAGGGATCAAATGGAATAAAGAGTAAAGGAAAAGGAGGCTTAACTACATGAAGAACTAGCAACTTCATAAAGGTCTACAACCCTTATGATAAAGAGAAGATTGGTATCCGCCTATTGGGAGTGAATCATTATTGCACTCACTATCCTAAAAATGGCTCTACAATTCCTAAGGGATGCCCAAGAGATAAATGAAAAGGTTGGTTTGTTGGCTGACCAAAATCTCTAGGAGTATGCTCCCCAAGTGGTCGAGTCTTAGATCTTGATTTCCAAGCTATGTGTGGTGACAGATGAGGCTCTGATTTAAGTGCATGAATTATAGATCAGTGGGTTGCCACTAGCAAAGTAAGTGAATTCACCAATTGTCATAAGATAGCGGCAAAAACCAAGAACATCCAGGTAGTGTTGAACAAGAAGGTTGATGAAATCAAGAAGGATTTCAGTGTCTTGTACAGCTTCAAGTTACTTCCCTTCCTTTCAATGAATGGGGATGTGTTATTAGTTGAGAAGATTACAAAGGAGGTCAGGAATAAGGTTCAGATTTCAACATAACTTCTAGAGTCACGCATGAAACCTACAACAAAGGATATTGAGAGTGAAGATCTTCAACTTTCTCGTCTATATTATCATCTGGGCACTATTTCAGCAAGGTGGGGATTTGTTTCTTTCAAAGAGGTCTTTGAGCTAGATCAAGTGTATAAAGCATTTTGTAGTCTTTCCCAATCAAATGATGTAGATTTGGAAATATTACACTCTACCTTCCTCAAACTCCAAGAATAACTAGAAGTCTAGGTTTGTGCCTTCACAAGTGAAGCCCCCCTATGAGTTGATAGAACTATGAAGCAAAATTTTACTGTAGTCAATTTTTAATTTTTAGCTTTAATTTTGTCTTCGGGAAGATTCGCACGTGAAGAGGTTGTGTTTCCGACAGGTGTGCAATGTGCCATGTGGTGGCTGAGCATGGTTTATTAATCACTTTCCTTTCGAATAGGAGATGAACCACATGTTGGCTTGGTGGACGATTTCTTAAAATCACTTATTGTGAATCTGAGCTTATTCACCTACTTGACACGTCATCTCTTTGTTGTTGAGGAGTTGTACCTTGGGATTCTTCAGAGTCTTTTAGAATGTGTCTTGCCTTGTTCTAGAGAAGGATGTGAGTCGGTGCTAGGAAAGCCACTTGACCGGTTGACAAGACCCTTGCCAGGCTATTCTTCTAAGACCTGAGCGATTATGAGGGGAAATCCTATTAAAATATCTAAAGGGCATTAATGTGGCAGTTGAAATTTGATAAGCAAGATTGCAACAACCTAACTAAAAGATATGGGATCAGATTCCAAGCTATCAGGTGCAAACATCTGGTAGTCATTACTTCTAAATTAAGTCAGCGTTTCTCTCTCCTTGACAGCTATAAATTGGAAGTGACAACATGTAGAAAGGGCTCTTGAAGTTTTCCTTTTGGAAAATGTTTCTTCAGCTTTCATAGTTATAGGAGTATTTTATTTGAAATTTGTAGAACATTGCTTCGGTTTGGCATGTTCTATCTTTTATATACTTAAACTATCATCAGATTGGAATTTGACCTCTATTTTAAAGTTCATTTAATATTTGAAGTACCTATTATTTGGGAGAAATATTTGAAACTGTGCATGATATGGCCTTTGTCAATATTTCCTTCTTTATATCTTCATCTAGAATAGAACACTATGTCTTACTTAATATGAATAGTTTGATTATTTAATTTCCATGATGTTTGTATGCATGATAAATTTATAATCTGTAGAAACTAGATTATGTCATTGTACTTCTCTAATTTCTTTGTAGGTTATCGTTTCTTCATGTTATGCTATTTTAAGAGGAAGATTTTATGTAACTTTTGAATGTTTATTCTGTGAACTCTTGGAACTTCTATGTTTTTTCGGTTCTTAATATGCACTTCTTGCAAGTGGATTGAAGACTGCACTATGCTTGTATCTAGCCTTTGCTGCTCATTCTCTTCCCAACAATGAAGGGATGAGGTGTTCTATGTCTATCATGTCATTCATAGAAAGTAACTTGTGGTTTTGAAATGTTGTAAAAGCATTGGCGCATCGCCACTTTTCATGTTTTCTGTTTACATTTCTTTCTACTATTTTCCCAAACTTAGAGAAGAGTTGACTTTCTATAAAAATCTCGGAGGTATTCTATGAGGTGTGTATTGTTCCCCACTCACTGAATTTTCCATAATACTGTTAGAGAGGCATAATCTTTGATGATCAACACTACCCAAGAGAAGATTATATGAAAGATCATGAGGTATGACATGGCTATGATTTTGTAACTTAACCTTACCAATTTTGACAGGTAAGTTTATTACACCAAGTGGTCATTTTCCCACATTGTAAAAACTATGGATGGATAAATTATCTTCCTAAACTTTAGTCTTGTCCACCTAAATTCTGTCCAAAATATTCACACTACAAACATTAAGCCCCAAACCATTATCAACAAGGGTATTCCTAATTCTAACCTTGTTAATAAAAACCAATATCTTCAAAGCCTCATTTTTTTTATTTCTAAAGGGGTAACTCATTTTGATAAAAGATAATATTCATACAAGGTGAATTCATACTCTCAACAAAAGTTTCAATATCATTTGGTTGTACACTAGGAGGGACAACAAATTTTTACAGATAATTTTGAAGCATGTCATGATAAACAAGTGATGTTTGAATCAAATCCCACAAGGATATCTTGGAAAATGTGTTATAAATTGGTTGAACAAGATCATATTCTTTACCACTACGCTGCTGTTTATTAGGTGTAAGTGAGAGGTATGGTTGAGGCAATGGAATTGATGTTGGCATTTTCTTTGGTTGCTTATAATTTCTAGTGTTGTATGTGTGAGAAATAGTATGATATCTTGGCTATTTCGACACATTATTACTAGTAAGTTTTGCTTCAAAGCTTAGGGTATGATCATGAGATTTAAGAGATCCTATTTTGAGAGGATGTACAATAATTAAAGGATTTTTAAGAGTTTCATAATGTGTTGTATGAGGTATAATAATGAGAGGATATCTAATAGCCACATATGCATTCATAACCTCAATAGATTTAACTTCTTGTTGATGATCTTCTATTGAGGGGGGATCTAATGTTATCTTACCATCTTCAGATATGCATGCCATTTTATTATCTTTTGAAAGAGAAGTATCGATGTTTTGATCCCCATTTCCAACAATATCTACCCAAGTAGGAGGGATAGGGAGAGAGAAACAAAATATATTCTCATGATGCTTGATTATTGAATCTTCTAACACCAAGATACCTTCTTCCCAAGCAGTTGAGGTATCAAGAGAAGAATAAACATGATTTTCAAAGATTTTATTCTCTTTCACCAATCTAACCTCACAAATAGGAGAGATAGTGGGAGAGGGATGAATTAGAAACACCAAAAGATGGGAAATAGCCTCATTTTGACATGCTTATGACAAAATTCTATGAAATGCTTAACAATATCTGATAATAGAACATGAATTATGATAAAAAAATATTTTTGCAATGAGACATGATGTTATCTCCTATAGATATGATAATTTCCAACACTAAAATGAAACATTTTTTTTTAAAATTTATAAAAAATTAAGAAAAATGATACCTTTCTTGCACATGAAATAACACCTTTTTAAAATTTCAAATTAGATATTTGCAAGTAGAAATAGATAGAAAACATAGAGATAAAAATATGCACAATTATTTTTTGAGCCTCTAGTAGTAGGATAGAGGTGTGTGCCCAAGTGCATATAACTCCTATATAGGGTGTCTAAAGTTTCAAAGTTTGATTGTGTAAGGAACTACTGAATGATTCTGGGTCTACTTGCAAACAAGCTTAACAATGAATATTTTTTGGAATTTGTTGAGTTTCTGCTAATGTGACTCAACATTAAAGTGTGCAACAATATTGAAAATATTTTGGCAAATTTGAATGCAATTTTCAGAGCTAGGATATAATAATTGATTGATTCTAAGATGAAAAAATTTGAAAAATGATAAATTTTGATGCAATTTTGAAACTAAATCATGCACTTTTTTCACTTTTGGATGCAACGAATAATTTAAGACCTAATGAATGCAATTTAAATTTAGATCATGTTGGAAAAAGACACTACGTGTATCAATCTATGTTGTCATTGATGGCAACCCTAATCAATGATTAGATCCGCACACTATCATTCGATCATACCGACAGGAAGATTGAAGATTGTCAAGGAAGAACAAAGTATTCGATAACACAATGTTCATCCATCTGTATGAAGATTTCAGGTTATTATTTTTTATTGTGCATCCTAGGAATATTTTTTGGTATATTATCTTTGTTTTTACTAAAGCACAATGACTCGTATCAATTCATGTGGAAATTAAAAGATTCGATTGACTTGTTCTCAGTTTTTCTTGTATTGTGGCCAAATTCATGAATGCATTAAGTTGTAGATGTATGAGAACCAATCAGTTAAGTATTTCAATGCTTGTATATCTTTTTTTGGGTCCTAGCCAAATTGTGGCCAACCATTAAGGGTACGCATTGCATATCTTTCATAATTTGAGGTCGACAATTGTAATTTTCTTATGTTCTATTGAAGCTGACAAATTCTAATTGAATCCTATGTTGTAGATATATATATGATCGTCCATATCATTTTGGCATGTTTGTGATGTTTGAAATGGTGTGAATTGCTCATAAGAGCATAGTAGAAGAGTGATAATGCATAGTTTTACTTGCACATAAAAGATCTATATTGTGTGTATGAGAAGAACAAAGAAAAAGTGTAAAATCAATTTATTGGACATCACATCTATTATTGAGCCTAATCAAAATTGTAATCAGGTATTTGTAGATGCTAATTCTCTCAATTCAAACTCTCAAATGGATTTAATCTGATTTTCTTTGTAAGGTAGTGAGCCTACCCTTTGAGTAGTGAGCTCTAGGTAGTACGCCTGAATGCAAGTGCATTCCCCTTTTGTAATCTTCATTTGAGTATACTTAGATAATAATTGTGGATTGGCCACCCACCATGATTTTCCCATAATAGGTTTTCCACGAAAAAACCTTGGTGTTATGGTGTTGTGTCTATTTTCTTGTTTATGCAATATAGTTGAATGTTACTAATGCTTTGATGATAAAGGTTACTAAAGTTAATTTTTGCACAACACTAATTCACCCCCTCTCAGTGTAGCTTGTTTCCAACAATTGGTATTAGAGCTAGTTCCTCTGGAAGAAGTCTACAAACTTGGGGAAATATTGAAAGGTGTTTTAATGGATTGAAGCAGTCTTCAACAACAAATTTTGGTGGCCCTAGATGATCTTGATTAGTCAAAGGTTGAAGTTCAGAAATTGCAAGAAAATCTGTCAGATGCTGAGAAATTCATTGAATCTCTAAAAGACAAAATCAATATATATAGAGAGAAGAGAAAGGAACTATGTGATCAGATTAAGTAGAGTGATAGTAAGACCATTGAAGAAGAACAACTCAATCAAGCCCTGGAAGACAAGATAGAAGAATGTGAAAAGATTACTAGAGATAATATAGTTTTAAAACATGAGATGGAATCTATCATGATGAAGATGACCAAGGAGATTGAAGAAAAAAATAAAAATGAAGAGAACCTGACATAGTCCCTGAAAGAAAAAACTAAATTATGCAGCTGATTGTACAATGAACTAGAACAGTCTAAAAATAGTGAAGAAGCACTTGAAAAGTAGATGGATAGTCTTAGGAATGAACTTGCTGCTGCTAATGAGTATAAAGAGAAGTTCAAAGCTAGTTCTGCCATGCTTGATGAACTAATTGGAAGTCAGATGACTCATGGTGACAAGCAAGGTCTTGGATATGAAGAAGGAGAAAGTTCTAGATCCGAGCAAAGAAGATTTAGATAAGGAAACCAAGGGAAAAAATATGAAAGGTATTTAGTAAGGCAACCTAATGCTAAAAGATTTAATGGATACTAATTCAATTGTAATAAATTTGGACACATGGCTGCTCAATGCTGAATTAGAATGAATCAAAGTGGTCTATCATTCTCAGATTAGTGTTTTAGCTGTCATAAGATTGGTCATAAGTCAAATGAATGCAGAAGTATGATGAATCAATTTCATAGAAACATCAGATGCTATACATGAAATAGAATTGGCCATACTTCTAACTAGTGCAGATCAAGAGGAAATCAGTGGAGCAACTGGTCTGGTAAGAGAAATGTTGTATGCTACAATTGTAACCAATTTGGTCATATTTCAACACATTGTTGGAACATAAAAGGTTCGGTAAATCAAAAGAAAAATATGTAGAAAGACATCAAAGGAAAAGGGAATCATTGCAAATGTGGTCAAGAAACAAATGCAGAAGAAATGGGTAAAGCAAGAACCCTCTATTGAAGAAAGTGTGCAAGCACTAGAACTTGCTTCTAGTAATTCCTCCAGGAATTAGTCTCAGGCATTTGGCCTAGGGGGAGCTGTGAAATAAAATCATATAAACCCCTAACAGGAAAGAGGTACCAAATGTGGATGCATTCAGTAGATGCATAAACAATCAAAAAATGTTGTTGCACTCATTGGAGGAAATGGTATGTCAAATTGGAGGTCCATAGATGCTTTATCTGTCATAGTGTACTGATAAAGAGTAACCAGATGAATAAGGGTTAAAGCATTTATTATGACAAAAGAGTTAGGTGTGTAAACGATAAAAGGCCATTTCCACACTTCAATTTTTACCTTGCATTTGGAAGAGAAGAAGTCTGGAGAGCTCATAGGTGAACATTAGTGACTTGAGGCGAGATTCAAGCATCAGAAGTGTTTGAATATTCAAATTGTGATTCGGAGAAAATGGTATTTTTAAGAAAAATTTGCAAAATTATGGTTTGGGAAAATGAATACTCCTCTGGTAGTCGAAGTTAAGGATCGACCTTGACCTAAATTTAAGTGGCATCCTTACAAATACCTTGAGACTGATCCTCTAGGAGAAATTTCATCTGTTTCGTACAAAGTGTTACACATAGAGGACATTAGGGTTTATATCCATGCCAACATTGAAGAGCTAGGAAGTTCTCAACTTATGAATTTGTATAATCATCATATCATTGGTGAATATTTTTAGGTAAAGCCACAACATAAAATCTTGGAAATGAAGAAATTCACTAAGATGGTTAAATTTCTTGTGTTTTTAGAGTCGAAATGGGTTCGTTATGTTTTGATCCAAGTGCATGATGAATTTATGTGGCTAACTATTCCATTCAAAAATTACAAAGGAAGATATCAGTGTAGTAACCAGTCCAAATTCTTCTGGTCCACTACCAATCTTGAAATCTGTGAAAAACCAAATCGTCACTGATGCTACAGGCTCTACATATGACATGAGACAATGACTATTGACGAAATTATCAATGTAAATGTGAAATTTGCATCCATGGTCATTGGATACAAAATGTATCATTCTAGCCAAGAGAAATTTGTATCTGACACAACAATTTATGCCACCTATCAAATGGTGAAGGAAAATGTAGAGTATGATCTCTGTGAACTACTGAGAATTCAGCTAATGGAAAATCTGGAAAAGATTAAGAAGGATAAGAAGAAATATTTCAAATATGTTACTCTACTTTTGTGTTTGTTTTGTTACTTCATGGGTGAAGTTCTGGGAGTTGGAAAAGTTTAGTGGAAAAAGGAAAAACTGGTAGCTGAATAGATCAAAGATCTGTTGTATGATTCTAGAGACATGAAAACAAGAAATGCAACTATCTGGGGATACTTCAATGGCTTTCAATCTATGATGCAAGCAAGGGAAAGAATTCCCACCTCTATTGTGGAGAAATACAAAGACTATTTTCTTCATGGTGAGAATTGATTAGTGTATGATGGAGGCAGTTGATCCCAGGACAATTTGGATCATGCCCATGGGATATGAAGTCAATGGGAAAGTTCTAGATATGTACGCTCAACACATGCTGAGAAAAATAGTGGATCTGGTAGAAGAAAGGTTTGGAACATATGCAGAGAAAGACAGATAGGTGCACAGTGAATGAAGAAATCATGTAGTTACTAAAAGAGCTAGAAAATAAGTTGAAGTTCTTGAGGAAAGTATGGGAGTACCTACAAAATTTCTAAAAGAAGGAAGAAAGAAAATGCAAGAGGCTAAAGTTGCAAGGTAGGTAGCTAAGAAAGCAACAAAAGGTCAATCAGCTAGTCTGACACCACCATCTACCCAAGCTAGAAAAACTAGAATCTCCATGCCTCATTTAGTCCTTATAGAATAATCAATCCCTTTAAAAACTGAAGGCAAGGGATCCGGTAAAGATGGGAAGAGAAAGAAAGGAAAAAGAAAAAGAGTGTATATGAATGTCTCTGAGGATAAAGAGATAGAGTCTAATGAAGAAGTAAAAGAATTAGACATCAAGGCACCAAGGCAGCATCAATCACTAAAGACAAGCCTTATGGTGGAGATAACCAGGTAAAGAAGAAATCAAAGATTAACAAACCAGGTATGTTAGCTAAAGCAATTAAAAAATCTATAATCAAAGATGGAAATTTAAAACCACATTGTGAATGGTATGAGTTATTTGGTGAGTTTGATAGAATAATTCTTGAAGAGGAAACTATTAAGCATATGAACATTTTCAATAAAGTGTTGATAGAAATAATGCCAAATCTACCGAAAATTTTATATGACATATTGGAGATGAGGAGAGTTAATGCTAGAAATGAAGAAGAACAGATGAGAGAAATGATCTTAGCAGAGCTTTGTCCAGTAATGTCAGTAGATGAAATGAAGGCATTCTTGAAAAGAACAAACAAAGAATTTAAGAGAAAAACAAGAGTGAACAAGCTCTTGATTGGGAAAATAGATGAAGTGATAAATGAGAATGAGCAGATCCTCAAAAAAATCTTGCTAAATGAGAGAATTAATATAGTTGCCGAGGAGACACATGTTGAAGACTTACCCTCTAGTCTGGAAAGGGAAACAAAAGAAGCAAATGTTGAAAATATTGTAGTTGATCTAGAAAATGAAAAGGAAAATGATGACATGATTGAGGATACTCAAATTTCTCCTCCGGTAGACAATGCAAAAAATCCTATGGAAGTTGAAAATCCTGAAAATGTATCAGTTGGGGAAATGGAAATCAATGAAGGAGAATCGAAACCTACAACTGAAGAAGTAATAGCTAAAGAAAATAAAATTGAGATTCGTGGTCTAGTTGAAGAAAAGAAAAGTGAAGCAAGAGACACTGCTGAGGTAGTAAAACAATTCTTGGTTGAACAAAAGGGAGAATTGGATCTGAAATTGATTGAAGGTCCTATTAATCTATCTATCTTAAGTCCAATCTAGAAGATGAAAGTAGCCAAGATTTCTCACGCTCAAGCCAGTGAAGAGATATTAAAATAACACATTGAAGATAGTGAATAATTGAATATTGCATCTAGAGTATTGGAGAAGATAATGCCATCATATGTGAAAGATTCGACTAGTTCATCTTCCAGTGAATTGAAAAGACTTGTCAACTCAATTGAAAATCACTTTGAGTCACTTGTAAAGTCAACCAAGGTGAAAGTACATAATGAATTTGATGTTAAAAGGTTTGATGGATTGAAGCATATGATTGTCCAAGACAAAATAATTTTAACTACATGTGTAAAAAATGTGCAGAATGCTTTATCAGAAGGTGGTAAGATCTATAAAGCATGTTTATCTTTTTCACAGTTTATTGAAGAAAATGAGAAAAAGGTGAAATATTTGGAAAACCAGTTAAGCACCATATCTGAAGCATTTGATCCTCTAACTAGTGGAATTGGAGAGATAAAGAGCGAAGTGATGTCCCTGCTTGATAAGATAAAAATCCTAAATCATGAGAATGAAAAAATTATGTCAAGGACTTGTGAACTCAGGAGCATAATCTGTCCAAAACTTGACATATTGACCAGTGCTCTAAAAGAAGGAAAATAATCTATAGGAGTTGTTGATCCAACCAACCTGGATTCCATGGAGACACAATATTATTTGATCTATGGTCATATTACAATCCTGGAAAGCCTCAAAATAAGTTGGGAGACAAATTTGATTCAGCTGAAGAAAGACTTTGCAGACATCTTTCATCTCATGTAAGTTGAGGTAACATTTTTGCATAACAGTTTTGATGAGTTGATCCATTTTTGGTATGTGACCCCTACCTTTTCCATTGATGTCAAAGGGGGAGAAGAGTGGTTTGAAAAATGCCTAATCATCTTAGGGGGAGAATTTAATTTTTGGAATTTTGAAGAAGGCAGTGCAGTCTATCTTGGTACTAGTCGGACACTTAGTCATTTTTCATGAAGTGTTGCCATCAATGCGCAAGGGGAAGATTGTTAGCAAGAGACACTACGTGTATCACTTTGTTTTTTCATTGATGGTAACCCTATGGTGGAACCCTTAAATGTTTCTTGGTTCCACTGAATTAATAAGGTTAAACCCTCATTTTAATTGCCTTAGGTTCTGGTTTTGCAAATTTTTCATGTCCATGCTCTCATTTAGTTACTAGGTTCTATTTTTGAGTTGAATGGTCATGTTGATTCCCGGTCTTTTCCTTAATCCCTCATGGCCCTAAATCTTATGGTTTTACTAGCCCTTTCATTGCTCTGCCTATCGTGACTAGGTCATCCTTTAAAGACAACCTTTGGCGCACGTACTATAATTTTTCCTAAAGTCAGGCTTTAAGTTTTCTCATTTCTTATCACTCATTCATTTTAAAATTCCCATGTAAAACCCGCGATGAGTGATGCCCTGTCCTCTTTTGCATTGGCCGCCTGTATGCCTTCTTGTGTTCATTTTTGTCCATGAGGAAGTAACCCCTGATGAGCGATGTGGTCAACATTTTGACCCATCGCTACCCTTTTAACTATCGCTTGGTTGGTTTGTGTAGGATAAAGTTGAACCCGCGACCACTGATTCCTTGGTCATGTTCCATCACTAAGGTACAAAATTTTGTTGGTTGAGGTTGGTTTACCTGGGGGTAACACGTGATGGGTGATGGATTGGAATGTGGTGCCTAATGGGTTTTCGTGGCTTGCATCGCTAGTTTCTCCATTCTTGGGTGTTGTCTTTCATGGGTTAGGATGAAACCTATGAATTTCGATGGGTTAAGTTTCTTCATTGTGCAGGCTTAGTCTGTCGTGAGTTGGGATGGTTCGGGTGGTTGTCGATACATGACAAGAAATGTAGATAAGTACCAATGGTCAGGATCCTTTCATAACTATGACCTATAATTGATGTTTCATTGCTGGTTCCTTAGCCATTGCTTGATGAGACTCATATGAGGAGGGTGAATTGGCGATGGGTGATCTATCTTAGTTTGTGGTTCAGATTTGCTTGCAAGCTGTAAGAATTGATGATGTGCATTTCAACATTGATGGTTTTGGGATATGGCCAAATATGTGGTGGTTTTAAAGCACTTATTCACTACTTCTAAGTACAACCAATAAAGAAAATGATAATCCTTAATGATCCTCGTTGATTGAGTTTTAATCTCTGATGATCAATGAATGAGATGCGATAGGCAAGTGATTGATTTTTCAGTCACATGAGTGAATCAGGATGGCCATTAATTGCAACATGCTATGATTTCCTCTATTTAATGAGGATTTTTGTTTAGATTGCTCACCATTTTATTTTGAATCAGTGCTTGTGGCTAATTCTCATGAGTGCTAGGCAGTGAATTTTGTTTCCTAGTGAATTCTTGCAAGGGTGGTGAGCTAGTGCTTTGATGAATATTTTGTTCTTGCTATGTTTCAATAACCTCTTTTGTATCTGGTGTTAGTGTAGCTTGTGTTGCCTCTACTTGGGGTCTCTTGGTGAAGGTTGCTGGTTTTTCTTGCACGTATCAGGTTTGTATTGCAAACAAAATGAGTCAGCTAACCTCTTCTTCCACACTCGTGTGTAGGTCACGACGTCTAAGATCACAAGAGCCATTAGTTTATGAACATGAGAAGGTAATTGTGGCCGAGGAAGCACCAATCATTCTGAGGGCTAAGAGAAGAGCTCGTAAGTGGACTGGGAGAAATGATGTCCAAGATGCTTATAATCTCCGACCAAGAGCTTGTTTAGAGGAATTAGGAAAGTTTGAAAAGAAGGGGCCTTAGGTGTTTGTGAAAGAATTAACGAGGATAGAGGTAGGACCTAGGGTTTGTCCTGACAAGCCTAGTTCTCTGGTGGTGATTAGTGATAGTTCTTTGGAGGAGATTGAAGGGGTTGGCCTTGGTAGTGGCCATTGCCTTGTTTCCCTTGTGCCCTATCTTGATTCAAATGAAGAGGTGGTAGTTGCAAATCTACTCTCTATAAGGAGGCTAGGTGAGGCTGTCCATTCAACCAGTGATAAGGTTGGGTGATGCCCATGTGCTTTGATTGGTAATGATTGGATCTAGTGTGTGGTGATGTGGTTTCTTGAAATGGGTGTTCTTAGGGGTTTTTTTCTGTTAAGAGTGATGGTGGCTTTTCCTATTTTTGGAAAAGTGCATATTACGATGGCAACACCTTTTGGAAGGCTCGTGTGGCATCTCCGGCTGATGGCTTGATGCCTCTTTTTTATTTTTTCTTTCCCATGATATGCAAATGAAAATATAACTGTCCAGGAATGAAACCCCATGAGGGGAAATGACCTCAAAATTATCATAAAATGTAACTGAAATGAACCCTTTGCTTGTTGCATCCTTAACCTATAAAAGGGATTTCAAGGTTCATTTCAGGGATCTTCTTTTTGAGTCTAAAAATGGCTTAGGTATAGGCTGAATATAAATGTCATACATAATGTATGTAGGATGGACTAGGGTATTGTCTTGGGCTTGAGTCTTGTATATGATAATCTTAGATAATTTTGCATTAATCATTGATATTGTGATGTATTTGTAAAACTGATATATTTTCTCTCATGTAAGTAATTATTACAGTACTGTAAATGGGAAACCAAGAGTTTTATCATTTGTCTTTCAAAGTTTAATTGAATGTACGATTCTCTTCTTGTTTTAACCTAATGGGTTAATTAAAATACTTGAAGGGATCCGTAAGTTTGTAAGCAATTGCCCAGGATTCTGATAAGAAGTTGTGTTTTGGTAACTATGAATTTTCATAGTGTAAGGCATTATGAGAATAAGCCACTAATTTCATGATTTATGCATTACCGACTGTCATGTATTCGACTCCATTTGAAATTGATGAGGCACTAATTTATCTTATGTACATCTTTGTAATTTAGTGAAGCACCCAAAATACCTTGTCAAGGACTCATAATAATGATAACACTAAATCAATTTTTTCTTATTCCAAGATGCAAGTCTAAAATGAAACACTACTCCCAACAAATAGAAGGCTACTTGTGTAAAGGCTTGCCAAATCTTTGCTAAGTGATGTCTATTTGGATAGAGGGGAGCATATCTGTGTAAGGTGTTCACTCTTTTGTAGAATCCTTTGTGAGCCCCGCTAGGGATTACCTTCCTTGGTCCCATAGAGCCTAAAGTGCAGGGGTCAAAGGTTTATAACCCTTTACCCATCGCGTTTTCCATTCATCTATAAGATGCTTGATAATGAAGGATGGCTACCTTCTAGAGCTCTCTTAAGGTGTACTAGAAAAAACACCAACAAAATTGGCAACTTTACTGGGGAAGAACTTCAATCTCCAGATGTGGATCTTTGAATCACAGAGTCAAATGGTGTAAATAGTATGGACAATTTATTCATATTTTAAAGAATTCTTCATCCTGGTGGGCTACAACATAATGCAAAGGGATCTGAAAGTGACTCTGCTAAGGAGTTAGACCTAGAACGTGCTGATGTGATAAGAAACTTCATTTTATTTATTTCCTCTTAATGAGAGGTGGCGAATCTGACTTAAGAACATGACAAGGGATATACTGAAGTTCTAGATCCGAGTGCTCAAAGGAAAAGCTAAGTGGATGTTGCAAGAAGGCCAGGTATTTTCATATTATTCTATAAACAGATTATGAGAATTCTTTTATTTCAAAATGTAAGTTATTCCCAATTAAGTGAAAAATCACAAATTAAGGGAAAGGGTAGTTGAACTTTGCATGTTTCCAAGTAAAGGCTATGGAATTATATGTAGTTATAGAGGGAACATGTAAATCCTGATCTTTAGAAAATAGTACTTGGAATTTATTATGAGAGAGGCTTGAGGTTTTGTTTTCACTAAATGGATTTTGAGCATCCTTGGTAATGTATGTAGCAAATCTTGCTAAGTACAACAAGATGTCTGGTCAGGCCATGTTTTCTAGCAAGGATATAAATAATGGCCCCCCTTGTCACATCAAGGAGGTTTCAATAGTGAAAGGTACAATGCCTTAGATTTTAGTAGCATTTGTGGATACCCAAATGTTGTACCATACAATATTAGGGATAAGATACCAATATTTAAAGGTGAATAGATTGAGTCAACAAATCAACATCTACAGGAATTCATTGATGTGATGGGCGATTATGAGGTAAGATTTGAAGATGTAATGAAATTATTTGTTCAATCTTTGAAAGGAGATTCTAGAAATTGGCTATCTTATTTTCCTATGTCCTCAAAACACTCATGGAGAGAGTTCAAACTAGTGTTCATGGAACAATTTGGAGAAAGGATTGACCTAGTCTTGATCAGGCATAAATTTATGGATATGGAAAAGGATGAGAATGAGTTGGTCCCTTCATTTAATCTATTGTTTTCAAAGGTGATAAGGGATATCCCGACACATATAAGACCAAATTATGTTAAGTGCTTGGTTGTGTACTTGGGAGCATTTTATAAAAAAGATGAGTTACTTGTTGAGAGATGAAGAACCTACAACTTGCAACAAGCATATCACATTGCAATAGACATCGAAAATAATTTGAAATTCTCAACGATGAGGGGGGGTTTTAATATTTGTAATGAGAGTTTAAGAACTCCCCATTATGGTGCTATGGTAAACGAGTTAATTAATAGTGATTTAGGATAGGGGAATAAGATCCCTGTTGCTCCAAGCCCATCAATAACACCACAAGAAGAATATCCAGTGGCTGAAACGGATTGTGTACCTGTGTATCATAGAGATAACCAAGAATTTTCAGTTTAGAGGTTGTATGAATTGCAAAGGCATGAAGGGGAATCCCTTGACCATATTTTCTCTAGGTTCACTGATTATTTTCTTGGCATACCTGAAAACTTTAGACCTAGTACCCTAATGTGCATTGATTTGTTTTGTGAATTATATCAATTTGGATTGAGTGCTTTGATAGAAGAGGTGAAACCCCATGCCTTGAGCTAAGTTATTGATTGGATAAGGTTCATTTAGGGAACTCAGAGTGAACATACTAAACAAATTTCACATTAGAGTGACATCGATGAAGCCCATTACCAAGAGGAATAGGAGTCTTTGCTGTTAGGACAAGATGATGTGTCTAAGCATGAACAATGGGTTAATGATTTTGTTTGTTTTGTGGATGATGTGGCTGCTGAGACATAATACTAGAATGATGAGGTGGTGCCTAATTTCCACCCTTGGGATATTGTAAGAGATGAGAAGAAGAAAGGGGAGGTGTCGTATTCCGGTCTAAATGAAGATCCTGGCATACAAACTAGTGGGTCATCTGGTGATGAGCTAGATTTAGAGAATTATTTTGTTGGATACAAGTCATCTTATGAAGTGGAGATGGAATCTGTGGCCCCAAACATTGGATGTTTTGGTGGCTATGGTGGGATTCAAGTGGCTGAGGGTGGAGAATTCTCCTCATGTGATGGGTTTTCAGAATCTGGATCTCCATATTCGTAAGTATAAGTGATGAAGATGACTCTGATGAAGAGTTTCAAGGCATGGAGGGTTGTCACCCACATACTCAAGAGACAAGAGTGAATGAGAGTGCAATGAGAATATGGAATAACCCCTTGTATGATGAACCTTTATCAATAGTTGATAAGGTAGGAGATAATCCTTATTAGAAATAACCCACTATTTGTTGTAAGCTCTAATGATCTCATGATAGATGTGCCCTACAAATATATTAAAGATGACATGAATGAAATGACTGAGAGTAAAAACCAAAGTGGTATAAATGAATCTCATTCTACCATCCCAACTATTGACTTGGATCAATTGGCCCTCCAAGTGTCAGACAAATGTAATAATCAAGATACTGATATTGATACCAACAATAAGTGGATGAAGGTTGGGGATGTTAATTCTTTTAATATTGTCAACAATACCATTGCTAGTGAGTATATTCAAGGTGATTTCATAGATTCCGATTGTGATAAGGCAAGGTCTAGTGTACATGCACTTGATCTAGTATATAATGTTGACCAGTATGACTATGTGCTTGAATTTTTTGTAGATTCTCCTCAGCTTCTGGGCCTTATTACAAATTTCTTTCTACTAGGTAATGATAATAATCACTCTAATTGTACAGGGGATATCATTAAATATGAATCATTTCTTTTTTATATAACAAGAGTTGAGTCTAGTATACAACAAGGTATGTATGAGGGATTCCAATATGATGTCTGAGCTCATGATCAGGAAAATTATGAGTGTTTTGTATTACCATATCAATCAGGTGAGATTTGGGTCCTTTAGGTTGACAAAAATAAAAATGGTATACAAGACAGGGGTGGGGATGCCATCAGGAGTAATCTGGATTACCCTAAAATGCTTGACCCATAGATGTTCCTGCCACAAGAACAATGGGAAAAGGTTTTTGATAGAGGTAAGAATTGAATGCCCTATATGTTTGGTGGCCTAGGGCCATAAAAAAATACCAGAGAAAGAAGAGCCATAAAGCGTACTCAGGATCTAATTGTTCATTTTCAAATGGTCTGCTTCTACCTGAGATTCTGGGATCTTGCTATGCCCACAAGAGGCATACATCCCCAGTCGGAGCCACTGGTGGAACCCTTAATTTTTTCTTGGTTCCACTGAATTAATAAGGTTAAAACTTGATTGTCATTACCTTAGGGTTTAGTTTTGCAAATTTTTCATGTCCAATCTCTCATTTGGCTACTCGGTTCTATTTCTGAGTTGAATTATTATCTCAATTCCCAGTCTTTACCTTAATCCCTCATGGCCTTGAATCCCATGGTTTTACCAGCCCTTTCATTGCTCTGCCCGTCGTGACTAAGTTTTCCTTTAAAGACAACCTTTGGTGCACATGCTGTAAATTTTCCTTAAGTCAGGCTTTAAGTTTTCTCATCGCCTATTGCTCATTCATTTTCAAATTCCCATGTCAAACCCATGATGAGTGTTGCCCTATCCTCTTTTATGTCAGACACCTATATGCCTTCGCATGTTTGTTTATGTCCATGAGGAAGTAATAATCGATGAGCGATGCGGTCAACATTTTGAAGCATCACTATCCTTTTAACTATCACTGGTTGGTTTGTGTAGGATAAAGTTGAACCTGTGACCATTGATGCCTTGGTCGTGTTCCATCGTTGAGGTACAACATTTCACTGGTTGAGGTTGGTTTGCCTGGGGGGTAGCACACGATGGGTGATGGATTGGAATGTGGCACCTAATGGGTGTTCATGGCTTGCATCGCTAGTTTCTCCATTCTTGCATGTTGTATTTTGTGATTAGGATGAAATCTATGACCACCGATGGGTTAAGTTTCTTCGCGTGGGCTTGGCCTATCACAAGTTGGGATGGTTTGGGTGGTTGTCGACACGTGACAAGAAATGTGGCTAAGTACCAATGGTCAGGATCCTTTCATAACTATGATCTATGATTGATGTTTCATTGATGGTTCCTTAGCCATTGGTTGATGAGACTCATATGAGGAGGGTGAACTAGTGATGGGCGATCTATCTCGGTTTGTGGTTTGGATTTGCTCGCAACTTATAAGGATCAACAGTGCACATGTCAAGATTGCTGCTTTTGGGATATGGCCGAATACATGGCAGTTTTAAAGCACTTCTTTGTTGTTTCTAAGTACATCCAATAAAGAAAGTGGCGATCCTTAATGATCCTCATTGATTGAGTTTTAATCCTCGACGATTGATGGTTGAGATGCGACATGCAAGTGATTGATTTTTTCAGTCACACAAGCAAACTAGGATGGAAATTATTTATAGCATGCTATGATTTCCTCTATTTAATGAGGATTGTCCTTTAGATTGATCATCATTTTATTTTGAATCAATCCTTGTGGCTAATTATCATGAGCACTAGGTAGTGAATTTTGTTTGCTGGTGAATTCTCAAAAAGGTGGTGAGCTAGTGCTTTGACGAATATGTTGTTCTCGGTACATTTCAGTAACCTCTTCTATATCTAGTGCTGGTGTAGCTTGCATTGCCTCTACCTAGGGGTGTCCTGGTGAAGGTTGCTAGTTTTTCTCGCATGCATCAAGTTTGTGTTGCAAAAAAAAAGAGTCAACTGACCTCTTCTTCCACACCAGTGCATAGGTTGTGACGTCTAAGCTCGCAGGAGCCATTAGTTTATGAACATGAGAAGGTGATTGTGGTCAAGGAGGCATCAGTCATTTTGAGGACTAAGAGAAGTGCTTGTAAGTGGACTAGGAGAACTGTTGTCCAAGATGCTTAGAATCTTCGACCAAGAGCTTGTTCAGAGGAATTATGCAAATTTGAAAAGAAGGGGCCTGAGGTGTTTGCGAAAGAATTAACGAGGATAAAGGCAGGCCCTAGGGTTTGTCCTGACAATCCTAGTTCTCTAGTGGTGATTAGTGATAGCTGTTCAAAGGATATTGAAGGGGTTGGCCTTGGTAGTGGCCATTTCCCTATTTCCCTTGTGCCCTATACTGATTCAGATGAGGAGGTGGTAGTTGCAACTGCACTCTTTGTAAGGAGGCTGAGTGAGGGTGTCTGTTCAATTGGTAATAAGGTTGGGTGATGTCCATGTGCTTTGAATGAAAATGATTGGGTCCTATGTGTGGTGATGTTATTTCCTGATGTGGGTGTTCTGAGAGTTTTTTTGTTGTTAAGAGTGATGGTGACTTTTCCTATTTTTGGCAAAGTGCAGATTACGATGGAGATGCCTTTTGGAAGGCTTGCATGGCATCTTTGGCCGATGGCTTGGCACCTCTTTTTGCATTTTTCTTTCCTGTGATATGGAAATGAAAATATAACTATCCAGGACCGAAACCCCATGAGGTGAAATGACCTCAAAATTATCATAAAATGTAACTGAAATGAAACATTTGCTTGTTGCTCCCTTAACCTATAAAAGGGATTTCAAGGTTCATTTTAGGGATCTTCTTTTTGAGTGTAAAACTGGCTTAGGTATAGGCTGCATATGAATTTCGTATAAAATTTATGTAGGATGGACTAGGGTATTGTCTTGGGCTCAAGTCCTGTATATGATAATCTTAGATAAGTTGCACAAGTCCTTGATATTGTGATGTATCTATAAAACTGAGATATATGCTCTCCTGTAAGTAATTATTACAGTACTATAAATGGGAGACCAAGTGGTTTATCATTTTTCTTTCAATGTTTAATTGAATGTATGATTCTTTCTTGTTTTAACCTAAGGGGTTAATTAAAATACTTGAAGGGATTCGTAAGTTTGTAAGAAATTTCCTAGGATTCTAATAAGAAGTTGTGTTTTGGTAACTATGAATTTTCATAGTGTAAGGCATTATGAGAATAAGCCACTGATTTCATGATTTATGCATTACTGACTGTCATGTATTTGACTCCATTCCAAATTGATGAGGCACTGATTTATCTTATGTACGTCTCTTTATTTTAGTGAAGCACCCAAAATACCTTGTCAAGGACTCATAATGATGATAATACTAAATCAAATTTTGCTTATTCCAAGATGCAAGTCTAAAATGAAACATTGCTCCCAACAAATAGAAGGCTAGTTGTGTAAAGGCTGGCCAAATCTTTGATAAGTTATGTCTATTTGATAGAGAGGAACATATATGTGTAAGGTGTTCACTCTTTTGTAGAATCCTTTGTGAACATTGCTAGGTATTACCCTCCTTGGTCTCGTAGAGCCTAAAGTGTAGGGGTCGAAGGTTTAAAACCCTTTACTTGTCGAGTTCTCCATTAATTTATAAGACACTTGATAATGAAGGATGGCTACCTTCTAGAGCTCTCTTAAGGTGTATTGGAAAAAACACCAACACTCTAATTGATGATTAGATCTGCACACTATCGTTCAGTCATACCAATAGGAAGATTGAAGATTGTCAAGGAAGAACAAAGTATTTGGTAACAAAGTGTTCATCAATTTTTATGAAGATTTCAGGTTATTGTTTTGTATTGTGCATCCTATGGAATATTTTTTGGTATATTATCTTTGTTTTTACTAAAGTGCAATGGCTCGTATTAGTTCTTGTGGAAGTTTGAAGATTCTGTTGACTTGTTCTTAGTTTTTCTTATACTGTAGCCGACTTCATGAATGTATTAAGTTGCAGATGTATGAGAACCAATTAATTAATTGTTTCTATGTTTGTATATATTTTTTGGGTCCTAGCCAAATTGTGGCTGACCATTAAGGGTACGCATTTCATATCTTTCATAATTTGAAGTCGACAGTTGTAATTTTCTTGTGTTTTATTGAAGCCAAAAAAGTGTAATTGAATCATATGTTGTAGATATATATATGATCATCCATATCATTTTGGTGTGTCTGTGATGTGTGTATTGGTGTGAATTGCAAATAAGAGTAGAGCAAAAGAGCGATAATGTGCAATTTCACTTGGACATAAAAGATCTATGTTGTGTGTATGAGCAGAACATATCAGAAGTGCAGAATCAGTTTATTGGACAATAGATCTATTATTGAGCCTAACTGGAACTGTAATTAGGTAGTTGTAGATGCTAATTCTCCCATTTCAAACTCTTAGATGGATTTAATTTGATTTTCTTTGTAAGGAAATGAGTCTACCCTTTGAGAAGTGAGCTCTAGGCAGTGCTCCTAACTGCAAATGCATTCCCCTTTTGAAATCTTCATTTGAGTATACTCAGATCATAATTGTGGATTGGCCATCCACCATGGTTTTTCCCTTAACAAGGTTTCCATGTAAAAATCTTCGTGTTATGGTGTTGTGTCTATTTTCTTGTTTATGCACTATGGTTGAATGTTACTAATGCTTTGATGATAAAGGTTAATGAAGTTAATTTTTGCACAACACTGATTCACCCCCCCTCTCAATGTATCTTGTTTCCAACAAATAAAAATATAATATGATAAAAAAAACTCTAATTCAACCTATGATGCAATATCTGATTCAATTTTTTTGATTTTTTATGCTTTTATAATGCAAAAATGAAACTCTAAATGAGAAATATAAAAAAAATGCAATACAAATCCTAGATATGAGGTGGAGTTGCTTCATATTTCAGAATATTTATTGTGTCAAAAATTTTAGGTTAACCAAAATGAAACATAAAAAAAAGTAATCCTAAGTCAAAATTCTTAGAACAATGGGATTCAAATCCTTTTCCTAGGGTTTTATTAAGAGGGAGATCAACAAGTTGTCTAGATTGACTTTCAACCATGAAATGCAATTAAACCTAGGTATATAGGTTATTATTGAGTCCTAGAATGGATTAGAATTAATTTTACTTGATTAGCCTAATTAGACTATGTGCCCTAATATGGAAAATGTAAGATCCTGACAATTTACCTACCTTGAAGAATTGGTTTCAGCCATTGTTGGAGGACATAGGCATTGTAGGGTGTATAGGTCCTTTTAGGGGTGTCTTGCTCTATTTTGAGGTCCTCTAATAATATATCTAAGATTGCAATTTTTAGTTGCAAATTTATTAGGACACTATCAGATAATTCTATAGGTTTGTTTTTGTGAGTTGACACAATGTAGGGTTTCAAATGAAAAAATGATTTTTTCTTCAACCTTTCTTTAATCCTCTTTAAAATCTAAACATTCACAAAGATAAGAAATGTTGTGCTATTTAGGGGCTTTCCTTAGTCAAACCCCATGTTAGTGCTTCCACTTCCACTATGGAAATGTCAATAATAAAATGATAATAGATAGGAAGGAATGATGAAATCACAAAGGGACAAAACTCACCACGCTTCAATAGATTCATTGAAGGATTGAAGTCATGCACATCACCTCAAGGTATTGGATATTTCTTGCTTGATTTTATTGGATAATTTTGATAACTAAAAAGGGGGTTAGCCTTCACAAAATAATGATAATATGAAAACATGAACTCACATACACTTTGACATGGTGTTTGGATTTTCAATTTTTGAAATAAATCACTAAAATGTTGCTCTTGAATTACTCTTGAATGCTCTTAATGCTCAACTCTTGCTAGAAAATTTAACTTAGATTTCAAATGGTGTAATAAATAGGTATTTATTCAATTTCCCAAAAAATAGATCTCGATAGCTAACATTTGCATGTTAGGTTTCAAATGTTAAAATGCCGACACTAAAATATTAAAAATTGGGTCCAGCATAATAGGAGGACTTAATTTATTTAGGGTGTCCTAGTCCTAGCCCTGTTTCTAGAACATGGGTTGTCAAGGGTAAAACATTAAGTGTATGCATTTGTTCAATGCTTTTAATTTGTTGGAAAACAATAAAAAGGGGCATCAAAATGCATAATTAAGGAAATTAGGAGCTTAATTAGGTTCAATAAATCAAAGGGGACAAAAAATAGTGTGAAATTTTCAAGGGTGACAATTTTTTATGCTAAAATTGGTATATTTTTAGACTCATCTCTAATTCATATTAAATTAGTTTTAAATTAGGCTAATTAGTTTAAGTATAAAAGGCTTTAGTTTATTGTATTTCAACAAATAAACTAGAAAAAGAACCTAGTTATAATAAAGGTTTCTTAATTTTTTTTAAGGCATATGATGCATATATATATTATATTATATTTTAAAAAAAGGATTACAAAATTCATTCTTCCATCACAAAATTTGGGATTATCTTTCAACCCTAAAAAAATCTATTTGTATGTCTGATAAACATGACATTACAAGAATTCACCACTCAAAACTATAAAGATGATTACTCTTTTTCATCACAAGATAATGGGTATGTGCAAGATCATGATGGGCCAAAAAGTGGCGATATGTAAGCCATATGATGGCCCATGTGGCTGACAACTTTTTTCTAACCCAAAATTGATGAAATGAAAAGGGCTTTTAGAGGAGATTCTCAGCTTTCCAGCAATATAAATTATACTTTACTTTGAATTTAATAAATAATTATTATTCATTTTCTATTAAAATTATGAATAAAGTCCTGATTGATAGGCTGATTGAAAAACATATATAACTTTCAAATAGTATCACATTTTTTGAATCCGAAACATGCATCACATTCTATGCTTTCCATACTATAGGATTAAAATAAATAAATGAATTTCATGAATTTTTGACCAAGTTAAGGTGGTTAGACAGACGAGCTTTTATATTTTTTAAAAGTTGTAATAAAAAATTCATAATTAATTATTTACTTGGAAACAAATTATAAATAAATATGCATCACATCGAGACATGAGTCCTCTACTTATATATAAAATCTTATAAAAAAATATTATCATTTTATTGTTGTTAGGGTGGTCAAACAGACACCTACTTCTTATTTTTACCTTGAAATTTAAATACTACTGCATTGAAATTTCAAATTTTCACCAAATACATATTTAAAAAAAAAATAAAGGTCTAGTACTTTAGAAACTACATTCAATTTGCTATAGATTCTATTTTTACATTTTTTTGAAATAATATAGATAACTTATTCAAATTTTTACGTCAAGTTGTCTAACTCTGATTTTTTGTCTTTTTATTGCCACTTAAGGGCCAATTTTTTCCATGATGATCCTGCACATACCCTAATGTGAACATAAAATTGAAATGTTCTTAGTGTTGATCCTCCTTCTGAGGAAGATGATTATGATTCTGCTAAAGAGGATAATGTTAATAGTCCTATTAAAAAGGATGATGGTGATCCCATAGAAGAGTGTGATCCCCATTGCTGAAAAATTACTCTCTATGAAGTTCCTTCTTCTTCTCAAAATTTGCAAACACATTATGGCCCTGAATTTAATCTTGTCTCTAAATCTGGTTATGGGTGTAAAGGTTGTGGGTGTAATGAACAAGGCATTCATGTCCCTGTAGAATTTATACCTCACAAGCATAATTTGGGGCTTGGTTGCTCGAATGAAAAATCTAAGCAAAAACCATGATTGAATGTTAACATGATGTCCACTCAACCTCATTCTCATGGATTGTTCCATCCTCCTTTGTCTTCTATCTTTGTATCTTCTTCTTGTGAGAAATCAAAGTTCTCTATACAAGAGAAAGGGTTTCTTCCTACTCATAATTTTTCTGAGCAAGAGCATATTTTGTTGTGGCTTCTAAAAGCTTGCTTAATTACTCTTCCTCCTCCTGCACACAAGAAATATCACAAACATGATAAATAAAAACATTCTTTCTATGCATACCATCGAGTGCTTGTCCATTCCACTAGTGAATGTAAGGCCTTGAAGGATTAAATACAACAACTTCATGATTCAGGTGTCATCACTCATTTGTCTGTTGGTGCACCTGCCTCTTCTTCAAATAACAAGTGATATTGAGGTTAACCTCTATCCTGCATGTTCTAAGTATCTTGCATGGTTCTCCTCCCTTGTATATATTTGACTCTGTGAAGTCTCCTTCCTTTGGGTTTCTTCCATGCAAGAGATCTTGGGGGATGCTTCCTTGTAGGTCTACGGGTCTATAAGGCGCTCTTTCTTTTGGGTTTTCTCCATGCGAGAGATCTTGGGGGACACCTCCTTGTAGGTCTGTAGGCCTATAAGGCACTTTCATTGAGGTTTCCTTCATGTGAGATCTTGGTGGATACCTTCTTGCAGGTCTGTGGGCCTGGAAGATGCTTTCATCATGCAAGATTTGTCCATCATTGGTCTGAGGGCCTTCGGTGTACTTAGTTCAACTTCATAGTTTCATGGAGCTTCAGAGTCCTTTTGTTCAACTCACCTTGGGTCCGAGGACCTATGGAGCCATCTCTCTTGGAATTATCATTCCTCTCCCTCTTGAATTCTCTCTGTTCTCTTTTGTATATACCAAGTCAAAGATTTGCATCTTCTTCATCCCAAGTATATGTCCTTCCTTTCTTCATTTAATAATTCTTCTATGTTTTAGTTCTTAATTTAGGGATGATGCATAGTACTGAGACAACCTTTTAAATCAAGGTATCTTTCACTTTGTTGACTCAAATACTTTAGATTTTTGTGCGTTAACATTGTTGTTTGGTGCAAGTATTTCTTGTCTAATGCATTTGTCTTTTAGGTCTTCAACCTAGGGGCATGCTTCCTTGATTTGAAGAGTTATCTTCTTCCTCTATAGTATCCTTTTGGCAGATGATGTTATTTATGTTTAGTATATTTCCTTTAGTGTACATATTAGTGTAGAATCATATGCCCGCTAAAGTGGGGGCAAAATGTATAGTCATAAAATTGCACCCCTTGCAATTTCACATGCATTTTATCATTTTCTTTAGTGTCCACTCCCTTAGCATCTTGTGTAGGCTCATTTTAGCCCTTGTACCATCCTTTTCCCCTCTCAAGATGCTCCAACACCCCTTTTCAACAACTACCATTCTGCGTTCACTTTGCATCAATTTTTTTCTTTTCCCGTTTGTGTTGTTTTGTAGTGTGATGTGTCAAAACACTAGCATGCCACACATATTTCTTTTTGCCACACTAGCATCCTGCAATGTTTCAATGTTCAAACAACTATTTTCTACATGTTTTCCACTTGTCACCTCCTTTGGTTGGTGGTAACGGCTTGAGATGCCTTGTAACCATATGGGAAGCTTCTTTTTTCTTCTCTTCTCTCTTTTAATGCTATCTTCTTAATTCCATTGATTCTTCTAAGTTCTTCTAGCTCCTCTTATTCTTTCTATCTTCATTCTAGTTTCTTTCTAGCCTTGTCTCTTACATTCATCTCTTTCTATCCTGTTTCGATAACTCCATATAGCTTGCTACATCAAAACCTTCAAGTTCTCTTGGCAACACTCTTTGTAGCCCTTGGCTCTTGCATGTGATACCCCCTTTCCTTTTTCTTATGAGCATCTTGGGATTTTTCACATCCCATATCTATCACATCTACATATTGTGGTATGAGTTCTCCTCCTTGAGCAGGGATTGATTTTATCACCCCTTTTGTGATATAGGTTCTCCTCCTCAAGTGGGGATTGCTTTTATCACTCATACTTGGTGGTGTGGGTTCTACTCCCAAAGCAGGTTTTTCTTTCACCAACCAATTTTTCTATTTAAGTTCATCTATCTCTTTCTATCTAGTTTTCTGTGGAGATGGGAACACAAAAATGGGGGTTTGACTGAGGAAAACCCCTATACAACCCCAATAATTTCTCCAAACCTTTCGCATGTAGGTATTGAAGACATTCAAATGCTAGAGGCTTCATCACTGTCATGGTTGTGAGAACTTTCTTTCTCCTCTTTAACTCTATCATTTATGCTTTACTTTATTTCAACTTTATCATATTTTGTTACTTTATTTCATTTTTTAAGTTCTTAGCAATCAAAGTAGAAGTAGCCAATTTGCCATTTTCAGTGACATTCTTTCTTTTTGGTCCGTACGATATGCTAACATGCCTCAAGGACACTAGCATTCTGCATTGTCATTTTTATTTTGCGCTATCATCCTTTGGCCAAGAGCATGCCAGTTTGTTCAGAAAATCCCTGTGACCTACTCTTTCCAAATTCTAGAACTCTCATGCTATTCCTTGAGGTAGTTTAGGTTAGTTCGCCCCTTAAGGCTCTCTGAAGGAAGAGAACTTGTGAGTAATGAATCCCCCTTCTCTACACATCCTCTCATCATGAGTTAGACCCCCTCATTGTGTCTAATTATCATGATTCTCTACTTATAGTATGATCCCAACTCCTCATGTTGAAAGGAAGCCAAGTACATTGAAAAACCTCCCTATATCAATCTAGCATAGGAGAGGGTTGCAAAACTTCTTCAAATCCTTAAACTATTGTAACAATAAAAATATAACACATAAAAATCTAATTAATAAATTAAATAATGAAACCATAACATACATTTTACATGGAAAAACCACACTCCAAACACCCAAGTGAATTGTGTTATTCAATAAATATGGATTACAATACAATAATAGAGCTTATATTCTCTATGAGTTGTTAACACTCTAATCAAAATCTAGAATATTTTTTTTAGCATAATGGTATTGTTGATGGTGTTTTTATGCACTTCTCAACACAGGTAATGCGTAGGTGCATTACCTCTCTTGAAAGACAATCTTCCACAATCAAATTGCAGAACACTATCCCAAGGTTTCTCGGATTTCAGGTCTTGACAGTGCTTGGAATATCTCCGTTGATTTATGTGATTTACTGGAATCACAAGGTAGACTTATGTGAGTTAAAGCTGTAGGAGAATTGGGTCAATGAATGGAGTTCTTTGAATATGAAATTACTGCACTTTGCTGCAGGCTCAGACAACAGTCTTGGACTCCATTGTTTCATTAGATTTGGATTTACAATATGCAATGAACCTCAGCATAGGTTGTTTCTTAAAAAAAAGTTGAAAGAGGCAGGGAAGAAGGAAGGTTCCTAGATCTACAACTACCGATGAACAGTGATCATGGAGGTTCCTGTTGTGGACAGTTCCCTTAAATAGGATTTCACTAAATCTGAATTCTCACAATGTCATGAAATCTATGCTATCTTCTAAGGACTACAGATATTCATCATTCATTCACCATGTAAATGTGAACAAAGAAAAAGTTTAAAGAGGAGCTATGAAATTATAGTCTAGGATAACTTTGCATAGTCACTTACCAGTAGCAAATGACAAAAAGTATGGACACGAAAAGCATACTCACAACAAAAAGCTTCATAACCAAAGACAACATACTAAATCCACTCAAGCTAACTAGAGGAAATTTAAAACAACAAAGTAGCTTGAAGTAAAGTTTTAACTAAGGGGAGAAGAATCATGCAACATGGGAAGAAATCCAGAAATGCACCAAGTCAATGTATTTCTATTATAATTTCTGCAGCATGCCTTTACAATAACTCAATTCTCTTCAAATTAGAGGAGGAGAGCCCTATTTATAATTTTCAAAAAGAAAAATAAGTGGCCCGGATTCGATTCTATTGTGTGGCCAGGATTCACTTTACATTAGGGTTTCACCTACCCCCAAATATATTACATTTATAAAACATTTCTTTTGTTTTCCCTATTTTGTCATCTAGTGATAACACTATAGAAATTTCATCTTTTGCTGCTTGCACTTTGCTGTAGCTACTCTTTTAGGAACTCTTCATCGATGATAGGGTTTCCCTTGTGCTTATTCAAAGTTGCATATTCCGCAAAGCTCAAGATCAGTGGCTGAAGCTTGTCCACCTCCATGATATCCGATCGCAACACCTGGTAGCTCCATTCCTGGGAGTTGTTAATGAGCTTCTCCCAATCGTCGTCATACTTGGCAGCATTGCTTTTGAAAAGCTCTGAGCGGGCGAAGGCTTGAGTCGCAAAACTCAAGAAATCTATGGTAACCTCAGTCGACATTCCATTTTTCATGTTCCTCAAGAAGTGAGGCTTTATGCTCTCTGGATTTATTTCAATAGCGAGTAGCTCATACCCCGTCATTAGCTTGAGGTACCGAGCACAATCCTCTCTAGACTCCTTGGCCCATTCGATATCCAGAACTACCTGTTCTAGAATCTACTCCAGCTTTCCCTTTTGATGGTCAAAATATTGTTTCTATACATCCACTAACCAGTGGTCATCATTCTTGAGGGTAAGGTTCTTCTCCCAAACTTCGCTTGACAACGTGAGTATGGCCTCAATTTTTGGGTAAGCTGCTTTGTATTTCCTTCGAAATTCCTCACAGACCTGCTTTGTACCCTCAAGTGTCCTCTACATCTCCAAGAGCTTATTCGCTGCTCAGACAACCAAGTTGATTCCTGTACTTCCCATGTCTAAGACCTCCTGGAATCAGTCTTCCGTAGTCTTATCCAAGTTCCTTCTCTTTTCCAATTTATTGATCTGCTCTTGAGATAACAATTGAGGTGGGGATGATGAAGTGGTGGGCTACTCATCTGGGGATGACCACTACTAGATATAGGCCGTTAGATTGGCCACTTGCACCTTGAGTTCCTCCTTCGAAACCTTATCCTGCTAGATAAGGTGCACCACCATGGTGACTAATTCTTGAAGGTGGTCGACCTTCTGCTCCCTTGTGGCCACTCCCAAATTGATTTTGGAGACATTATAGGTTATTCCCTTTTCTCCAACCACCGGTGTCACTATTTGTATGGCCCTAGATCCAGAGGCATCCATGGTTACCTTCGATTTGATCTTTGGCCTTTTCTCTTTCTTGGTGCTTATCTGTGCTTTGGCTAGTATGGCTTCTACCCTTGCCTTAGGATCTTTTAGGGTGGGAGTCTTTTGCTTCAATTGCTTCTCCAGCCAATTGGGTATTTGGGGCTCTCCCCTGGGTGATCACATTGATTCTTGCCATCCTCTATTTTGAGTTCAATGGCTCTGACGACAAGTTCCCCCTTCTTAGTTCCTGCATCCTCTTTCTCCTCATCGAAGTCCTGTTCGAGCGTTACACGCTTAGTGGGAGACTTGGTGCGCAATTGCTCATTGGAGGGATCCTCCCTTTTAGCACCCTTCTCCTCTTCATTTTGGTTGTGTCCATGTTCCTTGGGCTTATCCTCTTCCTCACCTTCATGGAGGGATGCTTCCTCATCATGTTCCAGGGTTTGGCCATGCCTTTCAGTTGGGGATCAACTGCCTTCAGTCTTTGGAGCAGTAACTTCTTCATCAACCGTGAGCCGATCTTCAACTTCCTTATCCTCAATCTCCTTAAGCTGCTTGCTCCACTCGGCTTCAAACTCGGGATCATGTGTCTCCTGGACTAACTCAGTGTCAAGCTCCTCACTACCCTCACTAGAATATTCATAGGCCACCTCATCGATCTCCTAACGTTCGAACAAAGGGTGCTCATGGTATTCAAATTCTTCGTCTTTTGGCCTCTTTGCAGCCTCTAGCTTCCGTCACTCAAGTTCATCGGATATCTGCATTGTCGCCTCCATTCTTGGTGGTTCAGTAGGGGGAGGGAGAGCTAGAGCATTGGCCATAGCCTGAGCTATTGTAGCTTGGACCATTGGACTAGTAAGCATCCCTAAAAGCTCAGATGGTACGTTTTGCATGTATTTTACAAAGGATTCTGGGACATTGAGGGCAGGCATCGTAGCAGGAAAAATGGAGGGAAGGGAAGGAGACATAGAGGAAGAAGAGACCGGTGAGGTCGTGGTAGAGGATGAATCCGCTAGTATGACTTGCATGATTGGAGAGGTGGAAGCAAGGTGGACAAAGATTTCCACCGCAGGTTGGGAGGAAGCGAAAATTGCAAGCGAAGTATGCAGAACGGTGGCAATAGTAGCAACAATTGCAAAAAATGGAGACCTTGGCATGTCAGATCCTTCCCCTCTGCCCCCAAGGAGTAGACCTTTGGGTATCACAGATGTCTCTACACCCCTGGTTGTTTTTCTTTGTTTCCTTGGTGGCTTGCCCTCTGATGCCTTTCAAGCATAAACCTTCGGTTTGGTCAACTACTCACTAGCTTCTTTTCTCTTTTTGGTTTTGACTGATGGTGGGGTTTTGGATGTTTCCCCAATTGTAGCGGCAACCACCCCACCATCAGAGCCACTCAGTTCACTTTCTAGTCCCCTAAATGTTAAGGCAACTCCTTATTGCTTCAGTCGGGCCACTTGTTGGTCGATCCATGCCTTCATTCGAACCTCGACGAGTTTGGTGAGGATGTCGAGGTCATCAACATCTTGCTCGTCCCAATCAATCATAGGAAGTGGAAAATTGGCAATGACATCATATCTCGGATCGATCACCGTGCTTTCATCTTCTTCAATCTGGTCTGGAATTGGACACAAGTTGACTCTTCATATGTATAAGGCAGTCATGTGCATATAGTTCCGTACCCGCACTTCAAGATAATCTTTACAATTAGCCTAGAAATCCTCAACATTGTGGAGGTGGGCATACTCATGTCCCAACACCTTTCTGATATGACCATATGGGTCAATTCGGGGCTGAGTTGTATATTGCCGGAATGGTATTTTCCAGTATCTCGCACATTGGGAGGTATGAATATTGTACATCCCTTGGCCGAGCCCAATTGGGTAAGGTGTAACCGCCAGATGCTTGTTGCTCAGGATATTATGAATGTGCCGCAGCTGCCAAGTCAGCTCCAATAGTATAATCTAGTCATTGGGGTACTGGGGCAGCTTGTTTTGTCTTTTCATGAATCCCTAGGCATAGATGTAAGTGAACTTTGGAAATTGTATATATAGGAAGGTGTATTTCCTAAGGAGGGCCCTGGAACTGTGGGAAAATCTTCTCTGAAAGTCATCTCCTAGAGATCGAATGATGTAGGCGATGAATGCATCATTCACCTTACAATAATCCCTCTTCATGTTTCGATACTACAGTTGAGGGTATTTATCATAAGGCTTGAGCTCTACTCCCAATGCCTCACTGGGTACTACAGTCAATCCATGATAATGCTGCTGATTCATGAGGGAGTAGACCAGGTAGGATGTCATGTAGAACTTGGAGGTCTTCTTCACATTTGTAAACTGTTCATGGAAGCAATCACTGATTATCTCCCTCAATAAAAGGCAGTGTCGTCACCGCGGATAATTTGTTCCACAAAGTATAACATCCATTCCTGGAAGAAGGCCATAGCAGGAAGACCCATTACTCGGCTTAGCAAGGTCACGAGGTCGTGGTAATCCTCGAAGAAATCACTGTGAAAAAGCCCGTGAAGGAGCTTGCCGACACTACCCCGCTTGTGCTTCAACCAGTACTGATTGATTAGTTTCTTTCATTTCAAAGGATCTTTCTCCCATAACACCTTGCATTCTTCTATGGTGGGGGTATCCATGCTCTTGAAGGTAGGAATGTGGAATGTTGCCGTTATACCAGGCGGGGACATATCTGCAAGGATATTCCCATCTCGGTCCACTATAGTTCTAGTCTTAGGTTGATATGCCTCTATGCATGCCATTACCAATTCCAGGGCCACCAAGGTTGGCGGGAAGCCTGTAGCTTTAGCAAGTCCACTGCTCCTTATCAACCTTGCATTTTATGTTTTAGGGTTCACCCTGACTCTTTGTGTAAACTCATCAATATCGACCTGACCGATATTGGTATCCGTGACATCTCTCCAAAGAGTTGTGACTCTGGATTGTAAGGGAACCCCTTGAAACTTGTACCTCATTTGATCCTTATCCTCTTTGCCTCGGGGTGCCTTGGCTATTCCTTTCCCTTTTTCCTTGGAGGCACCAAAAGCTTCTGCATCAGATTCCATAAATCCTGCACAAAAGACATGAATTAGCAACATTATTATGGGTAAGCAGCTTCAGACAAGCCCCTGCACATCGAGGTTAGATCCACAATCTTCATTCATATTTGATAATCATCTAACATTTGATAAAACATCATTAGAAAGCAAGGAAGATGACCCAGGATCCCAGGGCTAGAGTTCCCTTGGTAGAATGTTGTTTGGAAGGGAAAATGAGGTATGGGACTCCCAAAGGCACTTCCTGATGTTGGATTTTCTCAATTGAGGGTTGGCGTGAAAGAAGACCTAATTTTAGCAAGTGGGTCGAAGTTCATTTTGGATTTGAAGGTCATTTGAGTCCTCATTTAGGCATTTGGGTATCAGCTACAGGAAGGCCGCCTGAAACGAGGTAGGGAAGACGAAACTCCGAGCGTTGGATTTCGGAGCTCAAACTGGCATCATCGGGAAGCAGTTACGGGTTAGCCATTCACAATAGAGAAATGTAGGCTCAATCCGAGAGTGGACTTACGGAGGGTAATCCCTGGAGATGAATTTACCAGTTAGGAAAGCCCGGCGGCAAACCAAGGGTTGGGATCCGGGAGTCAGAAAGACGGATGGGTTCAGATGTTTGAAACGGCGACAGTGGAATGGAATCTCAGAGATGGAATTCCAAAGTCCGGGGTCCGAAGGGATTTTGGTCGTTAGTCCTTTGCTTAGAATTCATGCTTGGCGAAAAGCGGGTCGGGATCTGGGAGTTGGAAAGTCATCCCGGGACAGCCGTTTGGAACGGCGAAAGTGACACGGAATTTCGGAGGAGGGATTCTAGAGTTTGGGGTCTGGATTGAGTTTGGATTTCAACTCCTTCCTTGTAAATTCAAACGGACTTTATGCATCTGGGTCTGAGGTCTGGAAGGACGTTTGAGGCAGGCCGCTCGAAACGGCGAAGTTAAGAGGGAATTTTGGAAACAAAATTTCGAGGGTTGGAGTCCAATGATAGTTTGTTCCTTGACCGATTTTCAATTTTTCAATTTGTTTGAGGAAGGCCGTTTTAAATGGCCTGGGCACAATGGAAACCCATGAAGGGAAGTCCAGAGGTCGGGACCTGGGGCGAGCTTAGCCACTGTCAATTTTTGAAGTTTAAATTTTGCACTTAGTGTGGACGACCGCGGGGAGGTCCGGGCCTAGGAGATGCTAGTGACTATTCCAAAGAACAACAATGACAGGGTTAAGCTCCGGTGTTAAATCCTGATGATTCTATGCAGTGTTCATGAATTTTAATTGGTGGGTTTTTAGGTGAAGGTACTAATCTACAAGATTTCAACTCATTTTATATTTTTTACTTTTTTTTGACCCACAATTTCACGGAAAGGAAGACGATGCGTGCGGACGACGGACATACCTCAAAATCCCAAAGAAGGATGCTGCTGAATGCAGAAAGATGACAAAACGAGAGCTCGGGCATAGGGGCGGAAAATTTCGGATGTTGGGAAGCTCTTCAAATTTCTGGATCACTTTGGTTGCGTGAAAATGACAACTCGAAAATCCGTTTATATAGCCAAAACCACAATTAATACATTAATTTAATGTTTCGTACGGTGGTAAGGAAGTTTGGTAAGTTCAAATCTCTCAGGCGGCGGTAGGCGACCTGGAGTCCGGTGGCCAGAGAGACATCCAACCACAGCCATTTTAAAACCTACGCAATATTAAGTCACCCGACGGATAGGAACTTGGGGTCTGAGGTTTGGAAGGACGTCGAGCCCCCGCTGAGAAGAATGACAAAATTCAGGTGGAATCCCAAAAATGAAAATCTGAGATCCAAGGTTCGGGGTTCGGGAAGATGTCGGATGCCAGATGCTAGCAACAACAAAGCCAAGATGGAAATTTGGAGAGGGAAACCTGAGGGTCTGAACCCGAAAGGGGCCATGGATGTCAAAAGGGCATTCAGACAAGGGAAACCCAAACTGACCTTAGACTTAGCATTTTTAAAGGGGGTCAAGTTTGGTCAAATTTAAGATGTGTTTTTTGGGAATATGTTGACCCTTTAGGGTGCAAAATGGGCATGCAAAATGAGGCAAAGCCAAAAAAGGACCCGACAAGAAAAAGAGGGAAGAGAGGGTCCCCGTTCCGAATGGGGCATGTGTGCAACAAGCACAATAGGTATCTCAAGAAATAATTATCACATCATATGAAATAAGATAACATAACAAGTCTATATAAATGAGAAAGATAGGCACCCAAATAAGCATCCTTTATCATTTGCAGACTTGATATCTACAAAAGCTCAAAAAGAATGAGCTTTAGAATCAACATTCTAAACAAAAATAACCATATCCTCATCTTGGTTCGTCATATCTAAAGGAATAACATCTTATCCATATATTGACCATATCTTATCCATAGCTTTGGTGCCCAAATTAGATAAAGTTGAAAGATGCTATATTCCTTTTTAGTTCTTATATAGAAAATGCTCATTGAGACTCCCATGTCAATATAAGAAGTTGCCAAAATATTTTTCACTAATATGGAAACATGTGAAATAGTCCTACAAAATAGAACCTCCTAGATTGGGTGCCAATTTCCTAGAAAATAGGGATCTTTCCATATGTCATCACTTGTCATGTGGGATCTCATCCCAATAATAGGACCCAAAATGTGAATGATAACTTAGGAAGTTTAATACATTAGGATAAATTAATTTGTACCTAATAATCCATTAATTAATGGTAGGAATCAAAGGTTGAGACATCTTAATTTCAAAAATATCCCACTTATTGAAGACCTATCAAGAGTCTACTACAATCAACTACTTAGGGCCTCAAGGCCCATATAACTAAAATTCCATCTGAATTCCTCTCCATGTATTCACTTTGTTAGTGCATATGCAACTTTCACCAAATTGTCAACTTTATCCAACATCACCATTCCATATTCTACCATGTCAGGAACAAAATGAAACTAAACATCAATGTGTATTGTTCTAGTATGTAAAGTGGGATTCTTTGCTAAGAAAATGACACTTTGCCTATCACAACAGATAGTAATATTCTCTAAGTCAAAACCAATATTAGAACACAACCATTTAAGACAACTGACTTCCTTAAAAGTATGAGTAGGTGCAATGTACTCTTCTTATAAAGTGGAAAAAGTGACTACAAGCTATCACTTATTCATCCAGATTAAATAAAACCATCAAACATCATGAAAACGTATCCATTGGAGGATATTTTACTATCAATATTACCTGCCCAATCTAAATCTATATATCCATGAATAGAATATTGACTAAATGTTGAGGTTGAGTAGGATAACTATGAAAACATAATGAATACTCAAAAGTATCCTACAAATACTTGAACACTCTCTTCATCACATACCAATGTACTTGTCTAGGATTAGCCATATATTAACTAAGGACTCCCACAACCTAGGTAATATCTAGCCTTACACATACCATAACATAAATAAGACTACCAACTACACTTGAATATGCTACTTTTTTCATGTCCTGCATCTTGACTAGTAGGATATTTTGGATAATCCTTCATAAAAAGCTTTGTTCCCAACATCACTAGAACAACTAACTATCTAAAATATTTCATGCTAAATCTCTCCAACACTGGGTTCACATAATTTCTTTGGATTAACTAAAAATTTTTGATAGCTCTATCTATTTTGATCTCCATCCACAAAATATACCTCACTATGCCTAGATCCTTTATTTGAAACTATGATGAAAACTAAGAATTCAAATTTGAAGTCATACTATTACCATTTCCAAAAAGTAACATATTGTCTATGTAAAATTAAATTATGAGAATACAAAAAAAATTATATTTAAAATACACAAAATGGTCATATTTAGAACTCATAAATCCCAAATACAACACAAAGGTTTCAAAGATTTGGTACCACATTCTAGGAGATTGCTTGAAACCATACAAATAATTTTTCAACTTGCATACTAAATTCTATTTACCTTTAACCATAGAATGCTCTAGCTTTGTCATACATATATTTTTTTCTCCAAGTCATTGTGAAGGAACATTGTCTTCACATCCATATATTCCAATTCTAGATTATATATTTCTATAAGTGATAACAAGAATTGAATAGATGTTAGCTTCATAACAAGAGAAAATTTTACCATAGCCAATTCCCTCCACCTACAAATACCCCCTAGTAACCAACCATGACTTATGCTTCTCAACACGACCATCTAGACTAAATTTTCTCTTGAACACCCATTTACATTCAACAAGCTTTCATCCTTCAAGAAAGGGTGCCAAATCCCATGTATCATTTTTATTCAATACAACCCATCTCTTTATCCATGTATTTCATCTAGGAATATGGATGATTCATACCCATAGCCTCTCTAAAGTCCTAAGATCATCAATGTTAGAAATAAAATAAAAAATACTAATAAAATATATCTAAAATCCAATAGTGAATAAGCAAATCTTTCTAGGTAATGCTTAACACATGTAGACCTCCTAAATTATTGAGATAGAGGTTGTTCTTCTCCTTCAAAATTATTAGAGATTCTTGATATCTCCACATCATCAGGTCCAATAGGAGTATGTATTTCACCTCTCAATATAGTAGGTGGTACCTAAACTACCTCATTATATTTCTCTTCTTTCTTTGGATATAGCTAAACTATGAAATATTTCATGTCCCAAAAAATTGTGCTTTTGTTGTAGAGAACCTTTTGGGAAACTAGATCCTAAATCATGTACCCCTTAAAACCAACACCATAGCCAATAAAGATATAATTCACTACCTTGTTCTCCAACTTAGACCTCTTCTCAATCAAAATATGAGCATGAATTTCACAACCAAATACTTTGAGATGTATCATTGAATGATTTCTACTAGACCATGCCTCCATAGGTGTCTATTCAATAAGCATCAATTTAGGTGATTTGTTGATCAACTAACATGTAATGGACATGGCTTCAACAAAGAACTTATATTCAAGGCCAACAATACTCAACATACTTCTATCCTTTTCCATAAACATATTTTTCATCCTCTTTGCAACTCCATTTTTTTGTGGTGTGTATGAACTTGTCTTGTGTCTTTTAATCCCATGGTCCTTACAAAGCCTACCAAATTATGTCAAAAAAACATTAACACCATTATAGTTGTCAAGAAATTGATCTTTTTGCTAGTCTAATTTTTAATAAGGGGCCTTAAACTACTTAAACTAATAAAACAATTCAACTTTACTTCCAAGAAAATAAATAAATATTCTTTTGTTGTAGTCATCTATGAATGAGACAAATTACACAAATCTAGATAATGAAGGAAAATTCATAGGACTAGACACAAATTTGAATGCACATAATCCAACAATCCAAATGAATTATGAGAATTAGAATAAAAACAAGCAAGGTATTTTTTCATATACATAATGTTCACAAAAGTCTAACTTGAGATTACACTAATCAAGGTCTTCAAGACAGATTTTATTTCTGATTTCCATAAGACCTTCTCATTAATGTGACAAAGTATTTGGTTCCATAACATTGTTTTCCCCACAAGAAGTTTCATTTCCAAAGAATGAGGACCCTTAGGCACCCAAAATGCATGACTATTAGATGTAGCTACTAAATATTTGTTCTCTACTCAATTCAATGGTGAGGATGAATAATCCAAAGACATGTTCTTCAACTTGTGAAAATAACTAGTACACTAAATTGTGCATGCATTAAGCTTGTACAAGGTACCAATCTAAACACCCTTAACCATAATCATAGATCCTCTAGTCATCTTACATCCTCCATTCAAGAATATAACATGCACACCTGAATCATTCAATTTACTCATAGAGTGTAGTTTATGTGCAAAACTTGGGATATGAAATACAACATCAATTCCCTTCACTCTACCATCAAGGAATCTAATCTTAAATATTACATGAACGATAATGTTTAGATGAGAATAATAACCCAGATACACTTTCCCACCATCACATTGTTCATACATTTAGAAAAAACCCTTGTGAGAGGCCATGCAAAAAGAAGCACTCAAGTCTATCAAGCACACATCTTTGGATGCATGTGTTGCCAAGGCTATGAAAAAATCATGTGTATCATCATATGAGAGGATTTTTAGAGTTAGAATTAGAGAAATAATTTCTGTACCTTTGTTTTTATTTTCCTCCTTAGACTATTTATAGATATGACAAAATTTTTCATAATCCCAACATTTCACCTTGGACATTCCAAGAGACTTAGATCTCACTAGAGACTTATTTTTAGAATTCTTGTCCTTTTTCTTTCATTTTTCTTTTGATCTTTCGTGTATGAAAAGAGCTTCATTAACCATCTCAAAATATTTTCTCTACATTTATTAAGATAACAACAATGTAACCACATCATCTATCTTGAACTTGATACTAGTACTTCTAATAATCACAACTAAATTATCACATAAGTGTAAAACTTAAAATAATAAAATAATGCAATGATCCTCATCTTTAATTGTATCACTATTTGACCCTAGTTCTGTAACAAGCATATTAAATGTGTTTAGGTGATCAACAATGGATTGTCCATCTTCCATCTTAAAATAATAAAGTTTCCAATTTCATAGAAATAACTTGTTTACGAGGGATTTAGCTTTATAACCATCTCCAAGTTTCTTGCAAATATCTTTTTCACTCTCCTCTTCATAGACATTTAGGAGAACTCAATTAGCCAATTTGAGTCTTATCAAACCATTGGATTTTGATCTATCAAATTTTGATCTTATTAAGACATTCTTGTTGGTTTTATATCAAATATTGTAGCACATAGATCTCTATCCATGAGCATATCTTCCACCTTGAGTTTCCACAACTCAAATTTACCACCACTAAACTTCGCCATTTAAATTCTACTTGATGTGCTTATTCTCTTTTTTCTATAATAAGGTTACTAAATCTTCCTCTGTAAAACTCTTGCTAAAAATAGATTAGCACAAAATACCCTTTAACACACTAAAAAAATCAAGGCTAGTCGGGCTTTAATATTAAAGTTCTACAAGGAAGTTAGGTACACAGAAACAACTTCGTATGCCAATCTAACATAGGAGAGAGTTACAAAAATTCTTCAAACCTTCTAACTATTACAAAAGAAAAATATTACACATACAAATTTATTTAAGTAGTTAAACCATGAAAGTATAACAAATTTTATGGAGGAAAACCCTTTTAGTAAAAAACCCACACTCCAAACACCCATCTCAATTATATTATTTAGTAAATATGGATTACAATATAATAAAAGAGCTTATGCTCTTCAAGATTTATCAATATAAAATTCAAAATCTAGAATAATTTCAACACCACCATAATAAATCAAGAAATAATCAACCCATGATATAAATAAGCTAACACAATAAGTAGATATAGATGAGCAAGATAAGTAGCCAAAAATCATCTTTTATTTTCTACAAGTCCAATATCTACAAAAGCTCAAAAATCATGAGCTTTAAAATCAATCTACTAAACCAAAATAAAATTTATCTTCATCTTGGATGCACATATCCAAGAAAAATATCTTATCCATATGTTCACCATATCTTATCCATATATTGGGCACCTATAGTAGATAAAGATAAAAAAAAATTCTTCTTTAGTTTTGATATAGAAAGTGCTAACCGAGATTCTCAAGTAAACATAGGAAGTTGCCAAAATAGTTTTTCACCAATATAAAAAATGTTACATCCTCCTCCTATAAAATAGGACCTCTTAGAGTGGGCACCAACTTCCTAAAATAGGGATCTTAATGTATGTCAACACCTTCCATGTAGGATGTCATCTCATTAATAGGACCCACAAAGTGAATGCAACTTAGCAAGTTTAAATTACAATAGGATAAATTAATATGTACTTAATAATCAGTTAATTAATGCTAAGACTCAAAGGTTGAGACACCTTAATCCCAACACATGTTTATTCCTATGATGCCATGACTACCTCTTGTTATGTTATAGTATTGATACCATCTCTACAAATGTTTCTTTCTATGGTGTCACTTTATTCTCATCCCTTTAGTTTCATTCCTTCTTATTTTACAACTAATATAAATTCTACATGTTATGGTATTGATATCATCCATACAATTGTCACACACTTATTATTGCCCTAGAATTTTTTCATCATTCCTTTTAGGTTGTACCTTTACCTATCATCCCCCATCCTACGTATATTTTTTAGGCTTATTGTTAAAAATGTGTCTATTTTAAAAAAATGGAAATATGTATTTTTATCAACCGTTGAGGAATATATGAGCCATTATTTAATTATGTTTCTTCATTTGGACTTAGATGTCAACATCGATAAAACAGTTATTCAAGCTACTTCTAGATGGGAGGAAATTAGAAAATTTCATACTCATTGTGGCAATTTGTTCTTTGTACATTAAAATCAATAGAGATGTTCTAAAGATTAAATGAAATTAATGAATAATAATTCTTACATTTGAATCTTATAGTTTTAAACTTAGCTTATATAAATATTTTCTTGGAATCTTTATTTTAATTTTAAATTATTTTGAAGTCTTATATTGTGTATTTAGGATGGTTAATTTTTTGTTTCTTTTGCAAAAAGGATCAGTGTGTGTTCTTAAATATTAATTTTGGATTGTAACACAATCAAGTCTTACTATTTCGAGTTCATAAATGAAAGCCAAGAAAGTGGAGAAAATTGTGTGTTTCTATATAAATTATCTAGGTCTAAGAAGGTAATGCAAACTAAAATTGCTAATAATTTCATTGTTAATAATGCAACAAATTTAGATAATGGATTTAATGAACAGATGAATCTTTTGTCTTTTTTTAATATCTCAAAAGTGAACCAAGATTATAATGTCTCTATAATATCTAACCATTGAAGTAGGTCATTTCTTAAAAATATTAATACTAAAAGACTAAACTTAGAGATCCCTAAATTATATCATATGTTTCCATATCACAATTATAGCAAGACTAAACAAGGGAATTTTTATTGGTAATTTGTTATCAAATTTGATACTATTTTCATGTACATAGTAATAGATATTTTTTTACAAGCATTTTTTAATTTATAAGAATAATATTAGATCATTATGGTATTTAATCTATTTGGATCCCATTATTGTGAAATTATAAATGTAAGTTTGAATTTGGCTTTAATCACTTATTATTTAAATTTTAATTTTTTAAAGTTATGGTTCAATTACTTGGTTTTAAATTAATTTATTCATGAATTCTATGACATTGATCCTAAAATTATATCTAATTTAGGACAAAGGGTGGTGTAACTACCAGTGAAAATATAAGCAATTGAGGGTAGAGGATGGTGTTATCCCCAATGAAAAAAAAAAATTAGAGGAAAAGAGTTTATCCTTCTATCTTATAGTCTTAGTTATTTTTTATATTTCAAATCTATTGCAAATATTAGGCCCTCATTTATTGTGTTCCTCGCAATGTTTATAGTAGGATTTGATCTTTCATACAAGTGTGATCTCCCTTCCCTACTTACCCTTAAATGTCTTTCTTTTAAGAGTTCATTTTCTATTTTCATTCTATTTTTAAATTTGAGGCATTCTAATTTCAAAGTTTTATATCATCTATTTAAATTTATTCCTTTAGGATTTGTGTGCTCGAGATTATGTCAAAGTCTCACTATTCTCCTAATCTCCCATTTAGAAGAAATCTCTCTCTCAACTCTCTCAACTCTCATATGACATCTCATTCAATTGAGAAAGAAATTCATTTGTAACACTCCAGAAAATATAACAAAAAGATCACGAAAGTAACAAAATAAACATGACAAAAATGACTCAACAAAATCCTTCACCATTTCTTAGAAACAAGGGTCTCTTTATTTCACCTATCTTTAAAGTTTTCATGAATAATAACATGAACAATGAGATCTTGAAAAGTTGTTAACTAATGTTGTTGATTGATGCTTCATGAATTTTTCTAATGAAAATTGATTGGTGTCATCTTGGACGCTAGTGACAACTTCAATAGGTGATACATCATTGAGAGCTAATTTATTGTTATATACAACTTAAGAAAAATATGTAACTATCATACAATGTGAAGCTTGTCGCCATTTCTTAGTAAGTTAACTGTTCATTCGATTTTGTTGTTTATAGATCACCCTTTATTATAGTTTTCTGAATTTGAAGGATAGCGTAGCCAGTATTCTTCCTCTTTCTTTTCCCTCTGCCGTATAATTCTCTTAATCTGCAACTCAAGTTCTGGGAGGCGATCATAATCAATCATGAGACATCGTTGTTGGGGAAACTGGTTATAGAGATACTTATAAGCCCTTACGAGGCTATACACACCTTCTAAATTATACTCATTCATATTATAGTCGAACGCACCGTTGTTATAGTTGAAGGAACATTCTGTTAATGTGGAAAACATGTTGGTCATCCAAGAAACAACAATAAGTGGGTCGTCACAAGGGCAGTTGCAGAGCTTGAGGAAGTCAGAAAGGGTTATGCGTGGCATCAAATCTTGGAGTGCGATTCGATTGGCCAAATTCAAGAATTCGCTTGAAAATGTCCTGAACCGAAACAATACTTTGCCAGAATGTTCGCCATAGCCATTCATAAGTACACCTTTCCCAATCGTCTCAATATAACGAACAAAAGTCCAATCTTGAAATTCCCCAAGTTTTCTCCAACGATGGCCGAGGATGGGCAGTATTTTTGTATCCAAGTCTAAAACAGCAAGCTTGATGGATTCAATGGGAGCTTCAAGACATTTCTTTAGGTATTCCAGGCTCTCAGCATTTGTAGCTGTACAATACCCATTTTCACTGCCTCGACCGGCTCTTCCAGCAATCTGTTTAATTAACTCAATCTTAATAGAGCTTCCGTCATATTTCTCTGTCTCTGTGAAAATCACTCGTCTTATTGGAAGATCGAAGCCCATTGCAATGACATCCGTGGCTAGCAGCACACTTTTATGAGTTTCAGAATCTTTCAGGAAATTTTCAGCTGCTTCAATTATAAGTTCTGGCGGAAGGCTGGCGTATAACAGAGTACATTTCAAGTCAGGCTGCTGGCGCAAAATTGTCCTTTTAATTTCTTTCAGTTTACGCACTGAAAATCCAACAAAGCAGTCCCCTGATTCAATCTCACTTTCCCCGAGAACCACGGCCTCGTCTTCGACAATCAATCGGCTTCTACTATGGTGTTCCATCATTGTTAATCTGTCTCCTGTTAATTCACAGAGATCTTTGATGAGTTCCAACACGCTGCTGTTTCCACACAAATGGATTTCTTCAGCATTTAGCCCTAAAAATGCCCGGGTCCAGGCCCAGCCTCTGACCTCATCTCCAATCACCTGAATCTCATCTATCACACCCACATCCCACTTTTTACTCAGATCCACCAATTCCACAGTGCAAGAACATTTTACAGAGCCTGAATGATGTTTAAAATCCTCTCCAGTTTGGAGATCACAAAGAATTCCTTCCTTATTCACATCTTGGTAAACTTGCATTGCAAGCAGGGGGAGTGGGGCGCAATAAATAGCAGATTTTCCTTCTCCCTTGAGGCTTTTCAAAGCCTCAAAAGTTCTCCCACTTTTTGTTGGGCCAAAATGAAAAGTAATTATACGTCTAAAACCTGTGCTTTGCCTTGGATAGCACTGCAGAGGACTGCGCAAGTTCAACAGCCTTTTGGTCTCCTGGTGTACTCCATCACAGTTCATATACTTTACGAACAAACTTTGAAAGAAAGTACAACCATGTCCATCATAATGCCTGAAGTATGCAATCATATCCATTAAGGCTGGAGGACAGTACTTTTTCAAGAAACTGATGTAGTCTAAACGCATCCATTGTGCAAAATGATCTGCTTGAGGGTACTTCAACTCCTTAGTCATCAATGTATGTGTGTATCTATCTCCCAATTTCTTCTTCATAGTCCGTAACTTTATCACGTTTTTCAATTCCTTCTTAGCTATTCTCCAGCAGATAAATTTGGGATCTCTGATTATCTCCTCAATCGACAAGCGCTCCTCAGTACATTGAGTACAAGGACTATCAAGAGGCTCAGAAGATGGCTCAGGCTTACGACACTTAGAACACATCATTGTTAAGGTGGTGTTGAAGTTGCCATAATTATCGTAGATATCAAGCAACACATCCCAAATATCTTGACTGTACCATTCGATCTCCTTCGCTCTAGGAGGATTGCAATGCCAATGCGGCTCCATCTCCAATATAATCTCTCAGGCTTTTCTTAGTTTTTCTCATATCATGTATCATATATTCTATTACTTATTGTTTTCTCTTGGGTATCTTCTCTGAAGAGGCACCTTTAAAAACGACTCTCATGCCGTTTCTAAGAGGACAAGCCATGCTTATGTGCTAATATCTCTACTCCTAACGAGAGAACAATTAGAAAGTATTTGGTTTCTAATTATATGTTATAAATTTATGTAAATTAAATAGGTGTTTAATAATAATGATGAGAAATTAAAAGTCTATATATATATGAAATAAAAGTTATCTTTATATATTAACATATTTAATATATTTATAATTTATTTGTCTAGTTTTTTAAAATAGTGCTAATCACAAGAAAAAAAAAAGTATTTAGATTCTAATTATATGATAAATAAAATTAAGTAAATTAAAAAACGTTTAATAATAATGATAAATTAGAAATTGTTAAATATAATTGTTTTGTTTTTTCGAGAGAGAAAATCATGTTTATGTGTTAATATGTTAATATACATAATACATATGATGTATTTGTTGAAAAAAATTTAATACTATTTAGCCTCTAACTATATGATAAACAAAATAAACAAAATAAAATAAATTAAAAAAGTGTTTAGTAATAAGAAAAAATTAAAATTTAAAATTGGGGCGAGACCTAGCTTGATTGACTAAAGCATCCTGTTGCAGGCAAGAGGTTACGAGGTCTAGTCTCCGCTCCATTGGGTGTGTTGCACCAGCATCAACGGTCAACATGAAAAAAATTGTGATGAGGTCTCGTCTGCCCTCCAACATGTTGCCCCAACATCACCGGTCACCATGAGAAAAGTTTACTAGGTGCACTGTCATTTATATAGATTTATTTTTAGTTTAATAGTTAAAAAAGAAGACTAATATTTTTATTAATTTCTCCACAACCCAATTTTATTCTTAATACATAAATTTAACTCTAAAAATTTTAGTCCACTTCTAATTAACATGTTCATTCGATCACCAAGTAACTCTCTAATTTAAATTCTTAATTTTCATGTCCATTGAATCACCAAGTTACCAAATTGTATTTTTTAAATAATTAAGTGCCAAACTAACTTATGTTTCCTTTACCTTCATTATAAGGTTATCTATTAAACAAATCTCTAATTTTTTTTATCAAATTCAAAATAGATTTAGCATCCAACATGACATTGTCTCCTTTAGAGACTCAAGGTGTTTTAATTTTATGAAATGTCCAAGTTGGATAACCTCAAACCTAAAAAGTTAATTGTTCTTAGTTATCTTTTTACAAGTTCTACACAATCCTAAACTAGGATAATATTTTGGTATCTGAGAATAATCTCTTGGAGCAACATATATCATCGCTTAAGATACTAGTTAAACAATTTTATCATTTCATAAATTATAAGAGGCACAAAACTAAATAAACTTTCCTTGAATTAATTTTTGTCAAATGTGAAAGCATTATAATATTCCACTTTTGTACCCTTCATAAGTCTTGTATGATGTAAAATAGAACAAGAAAACAAACCTTATAAATTTGAATGATCCAAAAGAGAGTGTTTATGCTTTCTTTTATACTAAATTTATAAGTTATACATATATCATAAATACATAAATGAAATTAACAAATATAACCTATAAATAGAAAGAACTAGAGCTAGAAAATGGAAGTATGTAAGTTAAAATGATAGTTAAAGTGAAACATGTGCAACTAATTTATGTTAGGTTTGAGATTGAAAGAAAACTAAAGATAACTATAAATTCTAGTAGCCAAATTTTTGGAGTTATATCATGCTTTTTGAAAATGGGATATCGTTGCAATGGAAGGGGGTGTTATTGAGCCTTAGGATTGTAGGTGATAGATATAATTTATTTTTTGTATCCCACCTTCAATACTTGACACTAGTCTCGCTTAGAATCAATATATGTGCCCTTTAGATGATGATATTACCATATCTAAGAGTGTGACAAGTATAAATATTGTGTTATTTAAGTGATTGGCATAATCAATCCCATATTGATGATATTTCAACTTTCTGTAGATGAATAAATAGGAATTAACAAGTGTCTGTATACCTAATGATGGTGATGGTGATGTAGAAAATAAATGTGATTAGACAAAATAACTATGGAGCTATATGTAACCCATATGGTGTGTGATTTTGGAGGAAAAACTAAGCTATAATAGGTGGTGACAAAAATGGAAAAATAAGGAGGGTCAAATGCTTCAAATTTTGTAAGGGTTCTAATGATGAGGGTGTTGGAAAATTCCTTAACGTATACAATTTTGTAATCATTTTTCTCCCATAATGTTTATTTAACCCAACACTTATAACTAATCTAAGACTAAGTCATATATGGGTTTCATAGAATGGATACAATTATGTCCAATAAATATAATTTTAATATTGAATGTAATATTATGCACATCATGATTTTTTGATTTAGATGTTTTCATGTTCCCATGTTGGACCTATTTATTTTTCAATTAAATTCTTTCACAATTATAATTGGTTGTACATACTCATATGGATCCTTACCTTATGTCTATTTTAGTTATTTATTCATTATTCATGCTACACATGTGTTTCAAAGTCTAGATTGTTTATGATTTCACTAATTTTAGAACCCTGTACAATCTTTGTGTTGTTGTTATATGTAATTATTTATATTCTTTTAGACCACATGCTCCACTTGTATTATGTTATTTCCTAGGTTATTTTCTTGGTTCAATTATTTTAAATCCTAAAACCATGGCTTCTTTATATCATTTTTTTTTATGACGTCATGTATAGAACTTGTTATAATTATTATTTATAGACTTGATATGTACCCTATGAATTCATGTTAAGTGAAATGCTTGGATTCCACAATATACTTTTAATTTTTAATGTTGTGTATGTGTTTATTGCATCTAATTCCTCTATGAAATGCACATGTGGGCATGTTTTAAGTTTATAAATCTTGAGTTTAAGACCATGGGGCCTATGGATGTATTAGACCTAAGATTGATATCTACTAAGATTTTGTTGTATGAGGAAGTTTATGGTTTCTATTGTGTTGTCTTTGAAGGAGTCTTCTATTTTGGCATGGAGAGAACTTAGTTGGTTTAGAAGGGGCACATTGTAGTTGAAGTATGTTTCTTCTCATTTTTTCTAGGTACACCTCATTTTTCCAAGGATTATATATTTCTAGATATTTCCAATAGCTTGTATCAAGTTTTAAAGAGGCATAATAAAGTCCAAAAATGCAACAAGTGATATTGATGAAATTTTACCACACTCACTAGTTTTTATCCATAAAAATATATTTACACATTGATAAATTCTAGACCTAAAAAATTGTCTAGCCCTATTAGAATTAAGGTTTCATCTATCTTGCGAATACTATGTTATATTGCATTGTTCCAACATCCTTGTAAAGTGTCCCTAGGCACTTAGGGTGTATTGGTAAAATATTTTGTAATATTTATCCTCATCATTGTTTTTATTACATTCATAAGGGGGATGGGTTCCACTTGCAGTGATAAAGGTGAGTTGTGGACATAAATATTTAATATTGTTTTCCCCACATGCGGATCCTTGGAATGAGATAATAAAAGATAAAGAAAGGATTAATGAGTGACTGTTGGTATTCTCCAAGTGGGATCTTGGAAAGAGGAAAGAAGTGTATCTTGGTATTCCATCATTTATTATATTATATTTAATTTTTATTTTCCATGTTTCGGCACCCAACTTGGAGGGAATTATTAGAGACAAAATTGGTATCCTTTCAAATTCTGAGAAGGTATTCCAAGGTTTGTGGATGTTAGTAATGAAGGATCATATTTGGGAGCCATGTTCGGGGCTTAATATGTCTTCACAAGTCTATAAAATTAGACTCTTGGATGTAGAAAGTATAAGAAACACTTGAATGTAGAGTTCCTTTGCAAGAACAAGCATAGATTGAGGCGTAAAGAGGTTTTTCAAAGGTACATAGGCACTGCAATGTTGGAGGAAAATAGGAGGATGAAAGTGATTGTATTGTAATATCATTTATTTGAAGAGTTCATACTTGTCCTCTCTTCTTGGTGGAATTTTTTCTTGCAAGGGTTTCTCCAAGTAAATCACGTGTTATGTGATGCTAAGTTGTTATTAAATTTTGCCTCATTTATGCTATCTAATAGTGATATTATTTATATATATTACTATTATAAGCTCACATAAGGTAGTGTTTATAAACATGTTATGTTGTTTATTTTTGGCATCATAAAGAAGATGGATCTAATCAAGGTAATTCCATATTAAGGAAAAACAATTTTTAGATTTGCATATAAATTTAAGATTTTCATGTTGTTGCCACCACTTGTAGTAGAGTTGGCTAGGGTTTGGGGTTGCATCCCTTGAGGTCATGGTTGTGACTCTACTTTGTAGTGTGAAAGGCAAGGGTCAATAATATTGTGTCAGTTCTTGCTTCGTTGACTTGGGGTATAGGAATGGATTTTTCCCCTAACCTCCTTGAGGTTAGATAATTTTTTCAAAAATGTTGGGACATTTTTTGGTTTAGCTTTGGAGGAATCATGAAATTCTAGTACAATATTGAAACATTATAATGCTACAAATATTTTTGTATTGCCAAAAATAAAGGAGCCAATTTTTTTTGTAAAATTTAGACCTATTTCTTTGTGCAATATAGTGTACATAATATTCACAAAAGCAATTTATTGAGGTTCGAGCATCTAATCCCAAAAATCATTTCACAAGAATAGGGTGGTTTTATTCCAGGAAGGGAGAAAAGTGAAGGGGATTTGATAACACATGAGGTTATCCATTCTATCAAGGCCAAACATCTTCATTTATTGTAAAACTTGAAATGATGAAACCTTACAAAAGGGTTGTTTGGGACTTCTTATTGAAGGTTTTGGCCAATTTTGTGTTTTTCAGGTAAATGGTGCAAATGGATTTTATCTTCTTTGTCTAGGGCATCCTTCTCTATAATAATTAATGGTTCGCCTTTAGGTTTTTTAGAGCTACAAAAGGAGTGTGGCAAGGTGATCCTCACTCTCCTTTTCTTTTTATAATTATGGCAAAAGCACTGAATAGGACAATAAAGGAGAAGTATAATCAGGGTTTGTGGCAAGGTATTTGTATTTCTCAAACTAATATATCCATCAAAAACAACCACTTAATGGATGATACCTTGTTGTATGGAAAGGAAAATATTGTAGAAGCCAAGTAGATAAAATGGGTTATGGATAATTATTTTATGATTTCAAGCAAAAATATAAATGAACTCAACATCAGCCATCAAAAGAAAGATTATTCAGATTTTATTATTTGAAGAGGCAGTTTTACCGTGTGTACTTGGGAATTAATTTTTTATAGGGTAAAATAAGGCACCATACTGGACCAAAATCATAGAATGAATCAAACTTAAAATTTATTCTTGGAAAGCCTGTTAGATGTCTTTCCCAGGTTATATTCTATTAGCAAAATCAATTTTCACAGTAATCCCTAATTATTTATTATCAGTCCTTAAGGCCACTAAATCTGTAGTTGACCAAATAAAGAAGATTATCAGGGGTTTTTTGTGGAAGGGAAATATGAATCATACTAAGAAAATCCCCTTATTTTCTCTAGATAGTATGTCTTTGGAAAAAATTAAAGGTGGAGTGTGATTGAATGGTATTTCCAAGCATAACATGGCCTATAGGGGAAAGTTGGTATGGAAAATTTATATCAAATCATATTCAAAATGGTGTGATCTGATGCAAGCAAAGTACTTAGATAGTCAACATCCCTCATTCTAACCCTCAAGAAGGATCTCTAATGTGGAATTTTATGATGTCTTGTAGAAAAGTGGTCAATCCTTCATTTATTGGGATGTTAATAAGGGTGAAGATATTAACTTTTGGGAGGACTCTTGGAATGGTTGTCCCCCATTGAAAATTTCCAACAACTTCAATCAGCTATTCCATTTTTATCACAATTATGGGGTTCAAGAATGGTTGATTATGTAAATTCAATGGAAATTTCACCAGGGAAGGTGTGTTGGAAAGACCTTTCAGCTGCAAAAATATAAGAAGTTCAAAATGAGCATCTTCATTAGATTTTAGAAGGAAGAGTAGTTTTCTTATCAGGGAATGAAGATTGTATTATATGGGCCACATCCAAGAATGGAAGCTATTCCATAAAAGAGGGTTATAAAGTGATTCTCAATAAATATTATCAAATACAATCTCAGAGAGCCTATTCATTCTATTGGAATAGTGTGGTTCTACCAAAAGCTGGGAGCTTCGAATGGCTAGTGTTGAGAAAAATATTGCTAACAAGTGATCATCTTTTCAAACTGGGAATAGCTCACCCTTTTAAATGTGTTTTGTGTGGGGAAAGTTGTGAGGATCCCGATCATTTATTCTTGTAGTGCTCCTTTTCCCAACATTGTTGGGAATTTGTAATACAAAACCTAATTTTTTATGCTCCATTTCCAAGCTCAATATGGGCCATCTTCTCTTCATGGTTAGTACTATATAAGACCTCTTTCTTTTCTTGTATTTGGCATCTAATTCCAACCACTATGATATGGTCCATTTGGTGGGAAAGAAACAAATGCATCTTTTGAAAATTTTCAACCTCAAGTCAAAGTGTTCATGCAATAATTGAAAATTCTATTGTAGAGGCTACAAATGTTTATGTTCAAGATCATAAGAATGTTGGTTCCTTATTCACTTCATGGGACAATACCATTCTAAAAAATTGGTGAGGCATAAGCTTACCTTTCAAAGGAAGTATGGAGACACCTTTTAAGGTGAAGGTTGACAGGAGCATAATCAAATGGCAGCCACCTATGATAGGATTTTATAAGGTCAACTTTGATGGTAAATCAAAAGGGAACCCAGGTGTTTCAAGGGTAGGGATTTGTATCAATTACCATCGAGGGAATATTAGGGAAGTAAAATCAATTGCTTTACCATGTGAAATGAAAAACATCATGGAAAAATAAATGGCTATTTAGTATGGTCTTGAAGTTGCAAGCCATGTAGAAATCATCAAAATTCAGATAGAAGGAGAATCATTAGTAATAATAAATGTGTGTAAAGAAAGGTTTTTTCATAGCTAGAATTTAAGGTATGTAATACAACGTGTATGGAAATTACTAGATGAGTTTGAAATATATGATATTTTACATACATATGATGAATCAAATGTGCTTGCGAATCGATTAGCAAATATTAGGTGCCAGAAAGAAGAGGTTTGTATAATGGAAAATGTTGATGTTAATTTAAAGGCCTTCCCAAATTTACAAGAAATAGTTAAATGTGAAAGAATGGATAAATTCAACTAAGATATTGGCATAGGGGGTTGCTGTTAGTAGATTTAGCAAATAGTGGCAATTGTGCTTGATGGTGTTTGTGTTAGTATTGTATTAATTTGCATCTATTGGTTTATCTAAGGGAAGCTTTGATTTTATATTAAAGGGCTTTCACTATGTTTAGGGGCTTTTGCATAATCATGTTAGAGGGATTAAATGGCAATATACTGTCAAAATTACTTAGTGCAAGCCAATGCTAATCATTTAAAGGATGGATGATAGCAATTTATATTGCATTTATTAAAGTGGGCATTACGATAGAAATTGATTTTCTAAAGATTTTGGAAATTTGCAAAGTTGTCTACATGTAAATGTGATAAAGATTTCTTTTCAAAATTGTCATCTTTGTTCAGGTGGATTGGTACTAGTGCGGTCTTTAGCTTATGCGAGCTACAGATCATCAAAACCCAAAAGATTCGTGAAAGGATCCCCTCAAGCACACAAAGGCATTTTTTAATTACTAACTTTTGTTGGAATTATATGTAGGTACAATATTGTACATAACAATCCCTTGTAATTATGAAAATTATTTAGCTTGGTGATAGGTGAATACTTTCAGGTGTGCAAAAATTGAGAGAAAATTACACAAGCCAAGGTCATGATGACACTTTCTTGTTGGTGTCATCTTTAAACAAGCGTGCCAAGAGCATTTTATATCATTCCCAAGGCTTTTTAGTAGCCTGAAACAAATTTTAGTTTTCTTATAGCCAATTTTTCAAGTTTCTGGGTATGCATCACCATATTTTTTCATAAAAAAAGGAGAAATTTGAATTTCCAGAGTCTATAGTTGAAGAAAGATGGATTATTTGTTGTGAAACTATCATATCTAGATTCGGTTTGTAACTGGGAATCACTATTTTTCAATACTTTTAGGGATGTTCAACTTGCTTGGGTATTCAAACATCACTGTTACTAGTATAAGAATAGTGTGAAAAGGGTATTAGAAGATGAGATTTTGTACCCACAGTCATGTAGGGAAAACTTTCCTTCACATTTGGTTTCCATTTTCCTTTCAAATAAATATGATTTCTTGCAATATTTTCCCGAGGTTCAGTAATTTGCTGATAAAGTTGTGAAGGATTTTTTCTTGCAAGACAATAAAATTCTTTAGTGGTTACAAGCTTATGATTTCTTAAGCGACCAAGAAGGGAAAGACAGGTCAATGCAATTTTAAAATGAACAAGGGTTTATTCGATTTACAAGACACTTTTGGAAATTTTATGAGAATAAAACCCTATCACAGTGGTGAGTCACATCCACTTTAGTTAACTCAGAATTAATGAAGAGATCATATAAAACTCTAGGATCATCCTTTTCTTTTTGTCCCATGCAAGAAAAAAATTCATTTTGTGTGATGAACAAGAAATGTTCATACATAGGCATATTTTCAAACTAGTGTTCACATTTATCTAAGCATTATGAACCAATCATGATGTCACATGCTCTGCCACCTTGGAAAAATGATTCATCGAAACCCATGGTATCTTTTCTGTTATTCAAATCAGGGTCATCACTCGGTGATGTCACAATAGTGGTTTACACTTTTTGGGAGATCCTAATTTTTGCTGAAATCACATATTTTTAGAAAATATAATAATTTAAGCATTGAAAATTTCCATTTAAAGGATTACAATTGAAGAGGGTTTGATCAAACCACCTTAGACCAAGGCCCCTTGGATAGAATCCTGCTAGTTTTAAACCATACCTATAACGAAGTCTCCTTTACACATATCAAAATGCTGATAAAAAACAACTTTTGATTTACCTTTTGCGGGATCAAATGAATTCATTTTATTTTTGTAAGTATGCAGTCCTTATTATAAGCTTCCAAAAAAGTATAATTTTAATTAAATTTATTTTTATTATTATATATATTTTTATTTCTTGTGAATGTAGGTTTTTCATCGAAAATCAAGATCTTTGTTCTGCACATGTGGAAAAATAAAATATTATAAAAAAGATAAAATTAAGAATATGTTCAGGTTGGGTATTGATGTCCTTGATCTATTAAAAAATATTAATTTAAATTTTGATACATACATAAAAAGTTATGTTTTATACAATCCCTCTATGTTTGAATTGTAATTGGTTTGACTTCAAAACATGATTAAAGAAAAAATATTCAATAAAAAACTATGAAACCAAATGAACTGGTTAGATATTATAGTTACAAATATAAATTCAAAAAAATTAGAATTTTATCCTTCATACAAAATTTTTTATGTTGTATGCGGTGAGCATCACTCCTTAAAAATGTTGTTTACTGATAAAAACTAGTTTTTGAAGATGAAAAAAAAAGACAATCTAATTCCAAATTTTTTGAAAAAAACATATTTAGAATCTATAGAAAAAACTTCACAAATCACTAGTTTGCATCATCTTCAAATTCCCCACGGTTTAGCTGCTATAGGAGAGTGAAAATGAAGATTAAGTTAAAAAATCTCAGTTCAGTGTCCAGTTTCCCCAAAAAATTGTAAACTAGTATTGTGGGATCACCCCACCATTAATAGAATTATTAATAACATCCCAATAGCATTATTAATAACATCCCATTCATCAAATAATACCTCCATTTTAGGTTCATTAACATGGTCCACTTCATTCTTCAAATCACCATCCATCTCAATGCAAAATATTTCAAAGGATGGCTCAAAAGCTCAAGATTAATGGGGTCAACAACAAGGCACTCATGTGCCTCATTAATTGATAGGTATGCTGACTCAAATTTGAAAGGTTTATTATAATATAAATGTTGTTCATTAGCATGCAAACAAGCTTCTTCATCCCCTTCCACATCAATACATCCCTTGTTGAAAACAATCATGTCCAATTTTTCTACAAAACTAGCACATTCCATCTTTTCTTCACATAGATAATCAAGAAGAACTAGGACATGATCCTGTTCGTTAGCACCATATTTTTCATCATTTTTAACATTTCTCTTAGGCTTAGGATAGTAAGCACATACATTATTGTCTTCGAACTCATCATCATTCACAATGCCAACACACTCCGTTCCTTATATAACTAGATTCCATTCCTAGTATCCCTCTAGTGGAACTTTCTCACCTACTTCTGAGGGAAAAACCTCATGAGAATTAATATATAACATTCTTCATGAAAATAAAAATCATCTAGATCATCCTCATTAGAAGATTCATACTCAAAAAAATAACTAGAAACCTCACTCCCCTTATGATCATTTCCACAAGGCAATTCATTACCACATGCACTATACTTAGAGTGTTTAGTGTGAATACTCAAACTATCATTCTCAGTACCTTGAACATTAATTTGGGATTAGACATCAACAACACTTGAAAATGTATCTTCCTCCTAATCACCAAGTACTGTTTCGCACATAGGTTGCCTATGAATTGATTACAATCATTGTCCTCACCCATACTACAAGATAGATGTTTATTCTCCGATACACCTTTTTCACTTACTTGCACTACCTCATGATTCTCTTCAATAGGATATCCACCACTAAAACTTTGGGATATTGGACTTTGTGCATAACAAAATTTGGCTCCCTTACTAATTCTAACTCAATCAAGTATTTTCTAAAAACCTTGAGGCTTAAACGTCTTTGGAAAAGCACTCAGTCCCGACTCAAAAATTTCATATAACAAGTCAATACACATTGAATAATTAGGTTTAAATTTCTTGGGGACTTCCAACATGGCATCCAAAAACATTGCAAGCAAATCGTATGGTGATTCCCCATTATGTCTTTCATGCTAGACAATCTTTGAACAAAAGGCACTTGATCAACATTATATAAAACTTGTTGATGTTCAACTTAGAATTTACCATTAGCGGTATTCAATAATGATTGAACAACAAAAGAACCATCACCATGACAGTCACTTTTTTTGTCTAGTCCATTTATATGAAGTGTGGTAAAATAGCCTACACTTGTAGCCATATAACCCTTCATCATTGAATATCTCAAGTTGTTTTCAATGCCCATAAAAATTTTATATGCGTGATGTAATGTTGTAGGCTCCTTATTCCTCAATCAATAACTCATTTCCTCATCAAATACACCCAAATATGCAACTAAACATTCTACATCACTTGGTATCATATTTTTAGGAATATCCCTTACTACCTTTGCAAATATGAGATTGAAGGATAGGAGTAACTCCTTTTCATCCTTTTAAATTTCAATGAGTTTTTTCCTTACTAAAATTGGATTAATTCTTTCACCAAACTATTCTATAAATGCTACCATGAATTCACTCCATGAAGAGATAGAACACACTGGAAAACATGAAAACCAATCTCTAGCATCTTCCTTTAGAGATTGAACAAAAAGCTTCATGAAAAAATCTTCATGTGTTATCTCATAGTCTTCCATCAATTCCATAGATGTATGCAAATGCCTATAAGTTGATTCAGATCTTTTCTCTTTGAATTTTAGCACATGTTCCCTAACACCATTTGGAACATGGTTTGGGAAACCTTGAATACCATTAAAATTTAATGGTCTATATCTTGTAATAGAGAAATTTCTTTGAGGGTCAGGCATAGGTTGTACATTATGTGGGCTCTCACTTGACACCGCATAGGGACATATAGGGGAATGATACATTTTCTCGTACTCCTTTACAAACGTCAAATATCAATTCTACAATTGATCATTCATTTTCATGTTCCTTGTTTTAATCATGACTGTGAAAAACATAATTCAAATACATTTATACCTAATATCTTCTAATGGGAAGATTTCAATAATGGGCATACTTCTTCATCATACTATAGAAACTTCAAATTATATCGTAGAAGTATGTAAAATCACTACTATTATTCCCTTGATTAGTGCTTAATTCACTTAATCAGGAACCAAAATTTCTCCAAATCATTCAATATGGTTTTCACACAGATTTATGCTTCTTGAAAATGAAAACAAAGGAAATGCCTAGATATGTTGCAGATGCTGCAAAATTTTCCTCCTGACTAGAAATATTTGTAGATCTAAAACTTTCTTCACATCTTCATTAGGTTCTTTTGATAGATTCAACACGTCTCTTTACAAAGAATTGGACTTCAAGCAATATGAAGCTCCTTCAAAATTGAATTCCCTTTTGGGTCTTCTCCAACAACAGAGTCACACATAAATTCTTTTAAATTTCTGCAACAAAGCCACCTCTGAGTCTCAAAAAATCAATATTTGAACCAAACCTTTAGATTTACCACATTATTGACTCTATGCAAAATAATATTCTTCTGATGTTTCCCCAATAGAGTTGTCAATCTATTGGTGACTCAGATGAGAAAATAAGACTCCAAAATTTTTAATCTCTAGTTAATAATAATATTTTGAGATTTTAATGACTCTTTGATAGGACAGTCTACAACCATATTTCAAAGTTCTCTCCTACAAAGTCACTAATCTATTGGTTATTTTTAGGAACCAAACTTAATCTTACCATTATGTGTATAAATTTTCCACAAACCATTGATAAGCACAAGTAAGGATTGGCCAAGAAACATGTAAGGATTATGAGGCCCTTACTTCTACTCTTCAATCTCCGTGAAAACCAAGAGGGTGATCCTTATATGTTCATATAACACTCTTCTGCCATTTTTATCATGAACATTAGAACAAACATATATATTCCTATCATGTGCTAATAGATAAAATTCCTCAAGGATTTGGCTGACCCTTAAGCAAACTATTATCTACAACAAGGAATAAATGATATTTCATAATGATACGTTGTAATTCACGTTATTTTAGTGTTTTTCATTCTTATTTGTTCTCTTGGTCAGGTGCAGGACTGGATTATTTACATTCAAGAGAGCCAAACAAATAGATGAGTGCATTATATTTGGGTAACCAAGTCACATTTGTAATAATCTATAATACACTAGCAATTCAGATTCAACATTTGTAGACTATTGACATATTGCATTACAATATTCAACTCACTGTGTCAGAAAAAAATCTACTTAGCAATCCTTGAATCTTTGCTCACAAACCTATGATCTTATTTAAGAATTTAATTAGTTCTTTGAACCAAAGTAGAAATAAAATCATTCATCCAACCAAAATGATTGAATATAAACAAAATGATCCTTAATTATTTCATTTATAATTTCAAAAATAAGATACATTGGAGAGAAATATGCTTGAAAACTTGCATTTTCATTCATATGTTACTGCTATTGTAAAAATAATTAAGCTCATTACAAATTAGTTTAAACCTTAGACTTCATACTACTCTTATTCATTTGTGAATGAATTACAAACTACTCTTATACAAGCGAAGTCTTCTGGCCTAGACCACTCAAGACCTAAAATTTGAGCCACTGTAACTAGCCCAAAAATCTCATTTATAGAAACATGGGAGCAACAAGCATCAAGCCAAACTACAATTTTAGTCTCATTTACATTTGACGCTCAATTTCATTTCAATTTCAATATTCCCAAAATGGTTATATTTGCACCCAAAAAAGCAGTGGGAAAGTAAAAAGACAAAAATCCCAAATCATTCGTTCGAGAAGATTAGCTAACCTTCCAAAAGGCATCATTTTTCGTTGCAACAGAACCAAAATCCATCATCCACATCAACCAAAGAAGCCTTTCACATCAACACCCCAAACAAAGTTATACGGTCATTGAAAAAGGCATAATCACCACCATGGTAGAGGTGTCATCAAATCAAAAAACATCAAACTAGGACATCACCACTGTCAAGGTTCATCATCTTTAGAATCAGAGTATGCATGTCCCCTTTTTTATTTTTCTGAAACTAGAGAATCTAATTCTCCATCATTTGAATCCTCTCAAACTACAAGTGTGACAAGGTACGGGGCATACTCTAGGTTAGTATCTGCTTCATCGCTCAAAGGACCAATCAAATCCTCCATGGTAGAGTCGTGCCTCCCCATATAAGAATCATAATCCTTGTGGTACTTATTCTTCCTCTTCCCCCAAGACTTAACCAATTTCCAACTAGACTCACCTTGGTTATGAACAAAAACCCTACTCCTTAGGTTGTAAGTGCTCTTGACACCACCCTTCATAGATTTCTTATAGGCTCTCCTCTTCTCTTTTGCCTTTGCAGGGGCTCCTGGTGTACCTTGTTCAATTTCATTTGTATCATCTTAAGGTTCGATCATACCAATCCTCCTAGACCTCCTAACTGGTTGGATAGACTCAATAGTCTTACTCATTCTTATAGGAAACAAAACAAGAACTAGCAAACCTTCACTTGCAGGAAAAACTCACTCATTTTTTTTCTCAAAATGAATTTGTAGAATAGAACTCTTGGGCCTATGCAAAGCTTACCAGCCCAAAAAGAAGTTGCTAACAATAAAAATCTCACCACCCCAGGAACTTATGTATAATTGAAATATAACAGGTATTAAGACCTACTTACTTGGGAAAACTACCTCAATATCTTTGCAATTTTCTATCAAAAAAAATTTACGCCATCATCTTAGACATGAGATCAAATTCTCAGCCTTTGATGATTGCAATTGTTAATAAAAGGGTTGTCGAATCTCATTATATTGAACAATTGGAGCATGTTGACCATTATCTCATAGAAGGCTCGAGTGAGCAAGCTGACAAGCAACCACTTGATTTTGAATCTCCATCGTTGATCACATGGTGAGATAGATCAACATATAATCTGAATTATAGCAATTAATTTTAAAAAGGTAGGCTGCATGCATTCCATTGTCTTTTATCCAATCAAAGTAATCTATGTGGATAAGCATCCTCTCTATCGACACAATCCATCATCCACTTAGCATTAAAGAAAGCACGTTGTGTCAAATTTTCTCGCTCGCCCATAAGAACTAACCCACTTGTAGCTTCTATCAATGGGATGAGAAGGAACGACCAAGATTTGATCTCAAACCATCAACTTGTGAATATTACTTTTGGATTGTAACACAATCAAGTATTATAACTTTGAGGTCATAAATGAAAGCCAAGAAAATGGATCAAATCATGTCTTTCTATATCAAAAGATACTTTTCTCCTTTACTTTTTAAAACTTGTGTATTTTCATACTAAACCTAATAAAGTGTATTGATGTCTCACTCTTATTCATGATTCTACTTCTATTGATTATGAACTTGTTTAGGTAAAGGGTAGGTTAAATGTTTTAGAAATCCTCTCTACCTCTTCTATCTTTAGTTACGTCTAAGTCTAGGAAGGTTATGGAAACTAATATTGCTAATAATTTTGTTTTTAATAATGGATTTAACTATTGTATGAATCTTTGTTCTTTTATTAATTTCTTAAAAGTGAACCAAGTTTATAATGTCTCTCTAATATCTATCCATGAAAGCGGGCCAATTCTTAAAAATGCTAATATTAAAGGACTAAACTTTGAGATCCCTACATTATATCATATGTTTGTAAATCACAATTATAGCAAGACTAAGCAAGCAATTTTTTATTGGTAATTTGGTACCAAATTTGATACTATTTTCATGTATAGAGAATTACATTTTTTAACAAACATTTTTAAATTTATAAGAATAATATTATATCATTATGCTATTTAATTGATTTGGATCCATTACTGTGAAATTATGAATGTAAGTTTTAATTTGGATTTAGTCACTTATCATTTATTTTTTTTATTTAAAAAAATTATGGTTCAATTTCTTTCCTCTAAATTAATTTGTTCATGAATTTTATGATATTGCTCCTAAAATTTTATCTAATTTAGGCCAAAAAGTGATGTAACTACCAATAAAAATATGAACAATTGAGGGTAGAGGATGGTGTGATCAATCTATCTTATGATCTTGCTTATTTTTTATATTTCAAGCCTATTTCAAATGTTGGTCCCTTATTTATTGTGCTCTTTGCAATGTTTATAATAAGACTTGATCTTTCATACAAGTGTGGTCTTCCTTCACTACTTACCCTTGATCTTCTTTCTTTTAAGATTTCATTTCTTATTATCATTCTATTTCTAAATTTGAGGTGTTCTAATTTCTAAATTTTATATCACCTATTTAAATTTATTCCATTAGAATTTATGTGTTCAAGTTTATGCCAAAGTCTCACTATTCTCCTAATCTCTCATTTAGAAGAAATATTTTCCTCAACTCTCATATGGTTTCTCTTTCAACTGAGAAGGAAGTTTTAAAGATTTTTTGAATAATAATCATAACAATATGAATGATTTCAAATTCAAGATTAAACACTCAAGAAAAGATAATAGAAAAAAAAAACAAGATAAACATGAAAAAAAAAATTATTCACTTTTTTATTTTTTATCTAAGGGTTTCTCTTTATTTCACATATCTTTAAAGTTTTCAATGATTTATATAGAACAATAACATGAACAATGAGATGTTAACTAGTGTTGTTGGTTGATACTTCACATGATTTTTTCTAATCAAAATTTATTGGGGACACCTTGGACGCTAATGACCACTTCAATAGGGATACATCATTGAGTGCTAATTTATTGTTATATAGAACTTAACAAACATATGTAACTATCATTACATGTGAAGCTTGTCGCCATTTCTTAGTATGTTAACTGCAATCTAAATAAACAATTGTTCATTCTACTTCGTCTTATGAATTTGAAGGATAGCGTAGCCAGTATTCTTCCTCTTTCTTTTCCCTCTGTCGGATAATTCTCTTAATCTGCAACTCAAGTTCTGGGAGGCGATCGTAATCAATCATGAGACATCGTTGTTGGGGAAATTGGTTATAGAGATACTTATAAGCCTTTACGAGGCTATACACACCTTCAAAATTATACTCATTCATATTATAGTCGAACGCACCGTTGTTATAGTTGAAGGAACATTCTGAATATCTTGAAAATATGTCGGTCATCCAAGAAACAACAATAAGTGGGTCGTCACAAGGGCAGTTGCAGAGCTTGAAGAAGTCAGAAAGGGTTATGCATGGCATCAAATCTTTGAGTGCTATTCGATTGGCCAAATTCAGGAATTCGCTTGGGAATGTCCTGAAGCGAAACAGTACTTTGTCAGAATGTTCGCCATAGCCATTCATAAGTACACCTTTCCCAATCGTCTCAATATAACGAACAAAAGTCCAATCTTGAAATTCCCCAAGTTTTCTCCAACGATGGCCGAGGATGGGCAGTATTTTTGGATCCAAGTCTAAAACAGCAAGCTTGATGGATTCAATGGGAGCTTCAAGACATTTCTTTAAGTATTCCAGGCTCTCAGCATTTGTAGCTATACAATACCCATTTTCACTGCATCGGCCGGCTCTTCCAGCAATCTGTTTAATTAACTCAATCTTAATAGAGCTTCCGTCATATTTCTCTGTCTCTGTGAAAACCACTAGTCTTATTGGAAGATCGAAGCCCATTGCAATGACATCGGTGGCTAGCAGCACGCTTTTATGAGTTTCAGAATCTCTAATAAATTTTTCATCTGCTTCAAACATAAGTTCTGGTGGAAGGCTAGCGTATAACAAAGTACATTTCAAGTCACGCTGCTTGCGCAAAATTGTCCTTTTGATTTCTTTCAGTTTACGCACTGAAAATCCAACAAAGCAGTCCCGTGATTCAATCTCACTTTCCCCGAGAACCACGGCCTCGTCTTCCCCAATCAATCGGCTTCTCCTATGGTGTTCCATCATTGTTAATCTGTCCCCTGTTAATTCACAGAGATCTTGGATAAGTTCCAACACGCTGCTGTCTCCACACAAGTGGATTTCTTCGGCATTTAGCCCTAAAAATGCCCGGGTCCAGGTCCAGCCTCTGACCTCATCTCCAATCATTTGGATCTCATCTATCACACCCACACCCCACATTTTACTCAGATCCACCAATTCCACAGTGCAAGAACATTTTACAGAGCCTGAATAATGTTTAAAATCCTCTCCAGTTTGAAGGTCACAAAGAATTCCTTCCTTATTCACATCTTGGTAAACTTGCATTGCAAGCAGGGGGAGTGGGGCACAATAAATAGCAGATTTTCCTTCTCGCTTGAAGATTTTCAAAGCCTCCAAAGTTCTCCCACTATTTGTTGGGCCAAAATGAAAAGTAATTATACGTCTAAAACCTGTGCTTTGCCTTGGATAGCACTGCAGAGGACTGCGCAAGTTCAACAGCCTTTTGGCCTCCTTGTGTACTCTATCATAGTCCATATACTTTACGAACAAACGTTGAAAGAAAATACAATCATCTCTCTCATAATTATACTGATCTCTCTTATGATACCCGAAGTATGCAATCATATCCATTAAGGCTGGAGGACAGTAATTTTTCAAGAAACTGATGTAATCTAAACGCATCCATTCGGTGAAGTAACCTGCTTGAGGGTACTCCAGCTCCTTAGTCATCAATCTGTGTGTGTATCTATCTTTCAATGACTTCTTGAAAGGCATATGGAACTTCTTCATATCTTCCAAAATCCATTTTAATTCCTTCTTAGCATTTTTCCAGCAGTTAAATTTGGGATCTGTTATTACCTCCTCAATAGACAAGCCCTCAGAACATTCAGTACAGGGAGTATCAAGAGGCCCAAGCTTACGACACTTGGAACACAGCATTGTTAAGGTGGTTTTAAGGTTGCCATAATTATCGTAGATATCCAGCAACGCATTCCAAATATCTTGACTGTACCTTTCAATCTCCTCCTCGCTAGGAGGATTGCAATGCCAATGATTTTGCGCCATCTCCAATATAATCTCTCAGCCTTTTCTTAGTTTACTCATATCCTAATCATATATACTATTATTATATATTGTTTTCTCTTTGGTGTCTCCTCTGAAGAGGCACATTTAAAAGAGGACAGGCCATGCTTATGTGTTAATACGTTTACTACTAATGAGAGAACAATTAGAAGTAATTAGTTTTCCAAGTATACGTTATAAAATTAAGTAAAGTAAAAAAGTGCTTAATAATAATGAGAAATTAAAAGTCATTCAAATTAATTTTTCATTGTTTAAAAATGAAAAGGTATCTTTATATATTAATATGTCTAATATATTTATAATTTATGTGTCTAAATTTTTTTAGATAGTGCTAATCATAGAAGAATTGAAAGTACTTAGATTCTAAATATATGATAAATAAAATTAAGTAAATTAAAAAGTATTTAATAATAATAAATTAAAAGTTGTTAAAAATAATTATTTTGTTTATTCAAGAGAAAAAATCATGTTTATGTGTTAATATGTTAATATACATATGATCTATTTGTTTAAAAAGAATTAAAATTATTTGGCCTCTAACTATAAGATAAACAAAATTAAATAAATGTTTAGTAACAACGAAAATAAAAAATTGAGAGTACAATATTTTTAAGAATTAAATTAATTACATCCATTTTATAATTAGAAAAATAAGTTAAAATAAAATATTTCATATTCTAATTTGTTAAAAAAAATAGATTTATTTTTAGTTTAATAGTTAAAAAAGGTAGACTAGTATTTTTATTAATTTCTCCACAAACCAATTTTAAGTTTAGAAATGTTGAATTTAAGACCGTCGACCCTACTCATGTAGTACACCTAAGCTTTATATCTACTAAGTTGTAAACTTAATGGATTACATTCTAGGTTAAATTATTTCATGCATGTGTGTTGATGGACTATATATACTAAATGTGACCACTTGTAAGACTTTCATGTTTTAATAACTATTTGAGTTTGATTGTGACTAGTAAGGTCCATGTGGAGAAAACTTTGAATTCTATGTAGGTCATAATTTTTAATTCATATCATGTTAGATATTTATTTTTGGTTTTTGGAAATTTTCTCAACCCATTATTTTCTTAAATCCTGGTTGACTAATAGATTTACATCTAGATGGAATCAATATTTTAAGCTTGGAACCTATTTGTAAGAGGATATAATACATTTGTGTGATTTTGATGGAGGAAAAAAATATTAAAGGTGGTCACAAAAATACAAACAAGAGTTGGATGCTTCAAAATTGGCAAGGGTTGTAAGGATGAGGGTGTTGGATTATGGCTTAATATAGATAATTCTATATTTATTGTTGGCCTTTGAGATTTGTTTAACACCACACTCATTACTAATCTAACACTAAATCATATCTAGGTATTATTGAATTGATATGATTTTATCCCATGTGCATTATTGTTTCCATCAGTTTACTCTTATGCACATAATGATTTATAGAATCACATATTGATATGGTCACATGTGTCCTACTTATTTGTCATTCTTGTGAGTTGATGGATTGCAAATTCTTATTTAAATGTGCTTGAACAATAATTTTAAGTTTTGTTATGTATTTGAGTTTGATTATAACTAGTGGGGACGATTCTTATCAAACATCATTTGTTATTGGATTTACATCTATATCATGTCAATATTTTAAACTTGAACTTTTTTATTTTGCAGGTATTCATTTATGTAGTGAGTGAGAATAATATATTGTTTAAACATGGAATCTAGGAATGGTTGTTATGAGTTTTCATCTACAATTTACTATTGATTTTAAATATTGATGTACCACAATGTCTTAAAGGTGATAAGGATGGTGGGCCCAACTATGAAAAGTCTATAGCTAGTTACCTTTGTTCATAGGTAATTAGGAATAAGAGGTTTCATGTGATATGGCCATAGGTGATGAGTTTCTCTTTATTTGATTGAAGTGAAAATGTGGCTTCTAAGAATAATTTATATTTATTTTGGATGACCATTATCTATTATGTTTGATGGGTCTGTGTGTGCTCAAGTAACTTGAAGTGGTCATTTTTTGAGTGGCATATACAAATAAATATATTTGAGCCAATATTTTAAGTGTGTGTATTCTATTTGAAGAAACCTACAAGAACAAATAATTAACAACAAACACAGATGATCTCAAAATTCAATGTAATGTATTCATATTTCTTATCTAGATTGATTGAATGTGCAACCTTTAAAAGGAAATTACAAGAATATCAAGATCCACATGAAGTGGAAAGGAGTGGAGTGAATAACTCAACTTCCTAGATAGCTAACTAGGCTTAAGTAAGCTAGGTGTAAAGTTATGAGTACACCAACACCCCCCCTTAAGAATAGCTTTGGTGGGTAGAAGAAATGGGTCCCGGTTACAAGCCAAAAGAGGTACCCAAGTACATAGAAAACTCTCTAAAAACTAGAGTAAGATAGAAAACCCAGTCGAAAAAAACTATCCTCCAAAAAGAGAGAGAAAAGAAGAGAAGACTAGAAATCCCCCCAAAAGATGATCCAATTGTTGATGTAGACTGCACCCCAAGAAGAGCTCGAAGATTAATGAAATATCTCTCAATGAAAGGTTTGGTGAAGATATCGGCAACCTAAGCTGAAGATTGTCAAAATACTAAGTCAATGACCTAACTATGAATGATCTCTCTAATGTAATGCATGTGAATCTCAATGTTTTTAGTTTGCTGATGTTGAACTGGATTCTTGCATATGGGAGTAGTACTCTGATTGTCACAACGAATAACTGTTGGTTTCCTGAAAGGAATACCAAACTCTATAAGAATACCCTGTACCCAAATAGCCTCTGTAGCTACATTAACAACTCCCCTGTACTATGCATCTATAGATGATAAGGAAATAGGTGATTGCTTCTTCCTTGAACAATTGATAGGACCTAAACCAAGTGAGAAAATATAACCAGAAGTAGACTTGTGATTCTCTGAATCACCAACCCAATCTTAATCTTTCAATTCCTTCTTAGCTTTTCTCTAGCAGATAAATTTGGGATCTCTTATTATCTCCTCAATCGACAAGCACTTAGTACATTGAGTACAAGGAATATCAAGAGGCTCAGAAGATGCTTAGGCTTACGACACTTGGAATACATCGTTGTTAAGGTGGTGTTGAAGTTGCCATAATTATTGTAGATATCCAGCAACGCATTCCAAATATCTTGACTGTACCATTCAATCTCCTCCTCACTAGGAGGATTGGAGTGCCAATGATTGTGCGCCATCTCTAATATAATCTCTCAGCCTTTTCTTGTTTACTCATATCCTATATCATATATACTATTATATATTGTTTTTTCTTGGGTTTCTTCTTTGAAGAGGCACATTTAAAAGAGGAGAGGCCATGCTTATAAGTCAATATGTTTACTACTAATGAGAGAACAATTGAAAGTATTTAGTTTTTCAAGTATATGTTATAAAATTAAGTAAATTAAAAAAGTGCTTAATAATAATGAGAAATTAAAAGTCATTAAAAATAATTTTTCATTGTTTAAAAAAGAAAAGGTATCTTTATATATTTAAATGTCTAATATATTTATAATTTATGTGTCTAAATTATTTATATAGTGCTAATCAAAGAAGAATTGAAAGTATTTAGATTCTAAATATAGGATAAATAAAACTAAGTAAATTAAAAAGTATTTAATAATAATAATAAATTAAAAGTTGTTAAAAATAACTCTCTTTCTTATTCAAGAGAAAAAATCATCTTTATGTGTTAATATGTTAATATACATATGATCTATTTGTTCAAAAATAATTAAAATTATTTAGCCTCTAACTATATGATAAACAAAATAAAAATAAATAAATAAATGTTTAGTAATAATGAAAATAAAAAATTGAGAGTATAATATTTTTTAGAATTAAATTAATTACATCCATTTTATAATTAGAAATATAATGTTAAAATAAAATATTTAATATTGTAATTATGTTTTAAAAAAATAGATTTATTTTTAGTTTAATAGTTAAAAAAGGAAGACTAATAATTTTATTAATTTCTCCACAAACCAATTTTAATTTGACAAATGTTGAATTTAAGACCGTGGGCCATATTCATGTAGTAGACCCAAGTTTTATATCTACTAAGTTGTAAGTAATGGATTACATTCTAGGTTAAATTTATTCCATGCATGTGTGTTGATGGACTATATATACTAAATATGACCAAGTAAGACTTTCAAGTTTTAATATCTATTTGAGTTTGATTGTGACTAGTGGAGTCCATGTCGAGAAAACTTTGAATTCTATATAGGCCATAATTTTTAATTTATATCATGTTTGATAATATTTTTTTGGTTTCTTGGGAATTTTGTTAACACGTTATTTTCTTAAATCTTGGTTGAGTAATAGATTTACATCTAGATGAAATCAATATTTTAAGCTTGCAACTATTTGTAAGAGGGTATAATATATGTGTGTGATTTTGATGGAGGAGAAAAATATTAAAGGTGGTCACAAAAATACAAACAAGAGTTGGATGCTTCAAAATTGGCAAGGGTTGTGTAGGATGGTGAAATCTTATACATGGATTGTATAGATTCAGCCATTCTCATAGGATAATACAACATTCTTCAAAGTAAATGATAAAACTAATCTAAGCATGCAAAGAAGACATGGAGTATATCTATCCTATGGTGGATTGGTGCAACTTAGTGTTGTAGAAAGCTGCCCTTTCCCAATCCATGATAAGAAAAAATGCCAAATGATAGATGATGAAGAGCAAGATATCCTCTCAAATGAAGAGAGTAACCTTGCAATCAGAAAATATTGCTAAGCAAAATGCCAAATGATGAGCAAGATCAGTTCTCACAAGTGGAGAGTAACCTTACAATGAGCATGAGTTATGTGTTGTGTTTTGAGTTGTTTTGCCTTGCATTTATAGATTCAAGGTTGAGAGATTTAGAGAGTTTGATGAATGTGGGATCATTCATAAGCAAATGACAAGATGACACTTGTCAAGCTATGAGAGGGTGAGGAATGTGCAAGTCTTGGCCAATGTGCCACTTTCAAATTTGAATTTGAAAGACTTGACATGTTTTGGGGGGATGAAAGGTGCAATAAATGCTATGTTGACTTGTGCAAATAGCATTTAAAACCTTGTTGGAAGGGACAAGTCCCTTTTGGGGGAAGATTCAAATTGGAAGAATATTCCATTTTGATGCCCTTTTGAATGTAATTAGAAATAATAAATCAAATAAATGATTTATTGGTGCAAGTGGGTGGGTTAGTTAGGAGTTTAGATTTGACTCTAGTTGAGTCAAAAGCTAGAGAATGCTAATCATGATTAGAAGTTAATTAATTTAGATTAATTAACTTAGGGGATTTTAGGGATTTGATATTTGATTTTAAATCAGTTTGATTTATTAAATCAAATAAGAAGAACCTTAGGAACTTAATTAAATAATTTGATTTATTTAATTAAACTTGATGAACCTTAGGATTAAATCAATAAATTGCTTTAATTGATTAGTAGAAGAAACGAATGCATGATGTTAGTTACAGTGGAATGCATAATGTTATTTTTGGATGTCTACATTTTACCCCTCTTTGAAGCAATGTACTTGTTGCATTGGTTCAAAGAATGATGTTGCCAACATCGAAATTAAAAATTCTTTGGTTTTTTTTGGATGCCCCAGTGGAAAATAAGTACGTTAGTACATTGCCCCCTCGAGAGATCGAGTGAAAAGATACAATTTGAGGTGGATCTCATGACAAAGAGGTTCAAAATTGATGTATGGATGGTAATGATGATGTAAATGAGATGTTCGGAAGATGCTTAGAATAACAAATATATATTATTTTAAGCATGTTAAATGATTATGCAATGCATGTGAGATGGATGAGATGGATGATGTTGTCCTGATATGATGGTATGACATGATTATGCGAAATGAGAATACGGATGCAAGATGGATGCATTGTTAGTGTGACAGAAGATAGAAGAACGAGAGGGATAAACCCTTAAATCTAAGAAGAATGTAGAAGTCCAATAATTCTCCTAGTCATCAAGACTTTATTGGATATGACGATGAATGATGATGATGTGTTGCTTATCTAGGGATGGGAAAAGAGCATACCTTTCTTTATGTTTGATAACACACGTAGGTGCGATGCATCTCTGCCGTTGGTGTCTTCCCACCGAAAAAATTCAAATTTCAAACAACGCCGCTTGCCAAACAACACCGCAATCACGGTCACTGTTTATGTGCAGAGTGTCACTCTCAGTCACCACTAACGCTATATTGCGCCACTGACCTTTCCAAACAACCTCGCACCCATGGATTGCGCCGCTGCAGTTGGATAAAAGGAAAAAATTTGGTTATTTTGACATGTGATTTTTTCCATTCTGGTTATTTGGACTTCTAACTTTTTTTTTTAGTCTCTATTTTTACAGTATTAATCAGTTTTTGTGATGCAGGGACTTTCGAAGGTCATAACTTTTGACTCGGATGTTCATTTGGGCTGAAATTTTATATGTGGCTTCGTTATGAGGTGGCATGTGGATTGCCAACCAACCTTGAGTTAGTTGGTGACCATTTTGACACATTTTTGGGGCTTGAAACTTTCATCTTGGCCCTCAAAATGGCAATTTAGTGTTTTTTTCTAGTTTTTTAAAAGTCATTTTTGTTAATAACTCGAAACTCATGTTTCAAATTTAGGATGTTTGTTGGAAAATTCATCCTATCTTAGTTTTAGAATTTTTTTTGGAAAAAACAAGACTCTCAAAGTTATGCATGCGAAATTACCAAAAATGGAAAAATATGACAATTGTTGAAATCTGCCAAAAGGGGAAGTTTCTTGATCAAAAGTGAAGGAAGGAAAACGAAGGTCAAGGGTTCTTTATGATTTTATCATGTCATTGTATCAAGTTTTTTTAAAAACTTTGGGAGAACTTATAATCCCTTTCTAAGGATTTGATTACCTTCATGCTTTTAGGACACAC